>SJYC01078689.1:0-19190 GCA_006408675.1 Madoqua kirkii
TCCAATTTCTAGGGAGCTCTTATTTAGTGAAAAATCTGGAGAAGCAGTAGCGAGATTTATGCCCAGGCATAAAATAACAAAAGAACAACCAAAAAAGAATGTGATTTGTATGTAAGGTGATCATGTATCCTGGTTTGCTGGGAATGGTTTAAAATTGTGGTCTTGACTTATTTATTAATAGCTCCTCTTATCACTCTCATATACGTCCCAATTTGGACAATAAATTCTATGAATCATTTCTGCAGTCACTCTACTTACATGTGACAACTCAAGCTGCCACCCAGGAAGGGAGCTTTTGGCCCTCTGGCTTCTCTCACTGACTCATCAGAATCAGTGTGGCTGATAAGTACATCAGTCCCCATCCTCAACATCACATGTGGTCTAATCCAGTTTCCTTGGAAGGAACTCCAAGATGCTCAGGAAGCCCAGCATCAGACTGAACAGGGAACAATCACGAAGCTCACTGTTGGACTTGCTCTCTCTTCCCAGCCTTTCCCATCACCCTCAGCAAAGGGTAGGGAAGGGAGGGGAGTGACAGGAAGTCCATCAGTGAACTCTCTACAAATGCAATTATTCATATTTTCAAACTTCTAGACGGTAAATGTGGACGCATTTTGTTTTAAAAAGAATGCTGTTCTCCTTTGCATGGATTAAATGATAATTAACTGATTTCTTCTTTCTGTCTATTTAGTGCTCTCAGTAACCCCCCAAATTCTTTCTTTCTCCCTTTGACCTACTGTTAGAAACCAGTCTACGCATTCTCTTCTAAGAACTTAAGTATAAGTATTTAATGCAGCTCGAGAAAAGCCTGCACAACAGCAAAGACCTAGCACTGCCATAAATAAAGAAATAAATGAAAAAAAAAAAAAAAAGAAGCAGCACCAGGAGAGGTGGAAACATAGAGGACTCGGTAAGATGTGCTGCTGCTGCTAAGACACTTCAGTCGTGTCCAACTCTGTGCCACCCTAGAGGCGGCAGCCCACCAGGCTCCACCATCCCTGGGATTCTCCAAGCAAGAACACTGGAGTGGGTTGCCATTTCCTTCTCCAATGCATGAAAGAGAAAACTGAAAGGGAAGTCGCTCAGTCATGCTGGACTCTTCGCGACCCCATGGACTGCAGCCCACCAGGCTCTTCCGTCCATGGGACTTTCCAGGCAAGAGTACTGGAGTGGGTTGCCATTGCCTTCTCCCACAAGCCTTTTTTAAGAAAACATAACACAATACTATCAATTTTAAGTACAAAATAAAACAGTATTATAATAATTGTCCAAATTTACAGTTATTCAACTTATGAAATTATTGCAGTTACTCACTAGAGTAACTGCACACCAGTAAGTATTTCTCTGAGCAGAAGGAGTGCCATTTTAACTCCCTCTTCAAAAGAAAGACTTCAGGGAAATGACCAACCAAAAGATCTGAGGCCAACTGGCTTTTAAAGCATTGAGTTGATTCTAACCATTATGAAAAAGAAGCAACCGAAGAAATTCAAAGCTCCCTTGAAGAGAAAGGGCAGGGAATAAATAAAGAAAAAATTGTTGTGAATAAGTAAACAAAGAAATATTCAGTCTAATTTTAGTGAAAGGGAAAGAAATTTTTTCTTAATTCTTAGCACACTAGTATGTAAATTGATATTTTTGTCATTATTTACAATATGTAAAATCTGTCATTCCTAAGCACTTCGGATTAGATTATCTTCTGTCCAAAATGGTTTTAAAGATGCAAATAAATGAACCCAGTGAGTTAACACAGTCTATTTTGGGCCTGATAGTCTATCCATTTTTCATAAAATACAATTCAACTTTCACAGGGTGATAACAAACAGCCCTTAGTAACACTGGACACAGTGCCAGCCCAGCAGGGTGTATCTCCTGCAAGAGTAAAACCTAAGCATCAGAAGTTAAAACTTTAATAAATATCTGGCCCAAATTACTATTAAAGCCAAAAAAGAGATGATTACACAAACTTCGGAAAAGTCTGGGAGGCTTAAATCATCTAATCAATCTAGATTCGTTTGTTTGTTTTTTTCCTATACCTCTCTTTTAGAGTGTTTCTTTTCTGCAATTCCTTAGAGAATGGCCAAAGCAAAACTTATTCAGAATAGAATTTTCTCTATTTAAGGCAAAGCTAAAAAAGTTTTAAACTAAGAGAAAGTATTTGCTCTCATCTCAATAATTGTCTATAGTACACTTATCATGCCTTAGACTCCAGGCATGTCATCATAAAGGGTAAAAATATGTAAGGAATATGACACTGTCTTCTATAAACCCTTGTCTGAGGGGAACAGAGTCATGTATAAAAAGTCTACTTCATACATAAAAAGTTGATAAAATATTATGGGTATAAAAAGGGAGAAATAAAAGTTTCTTAAAAGTGGTAGTAGTCTAAGTGAAACAAAAGATAAGCCATGTTTCATCAATCAAATGTGAACCTGACATTAATTAAAACACAAATCTGGCACACACGGGTCACAGAAAATATTAAGATTAGAACATGTTGGTGTTTTCCAGCAGAAGATTCTAGAGGAGGCAATTTTTTCCTAATACCTAGGCCCATACAATAGACAGATATGAACTGAAAAAATTACGTAGATAATAATCATTTTATTCATTTTGATCAAATAACCCCACTTCCTACTTTATACTTTAAAGCAGTAGATAAGAGCAAAAGGAAAGTATTTTATATTATAACTCCTAAGGATGAAGTAATTTGGTGCATTGTTTAAGCCAATAGGATTTAGAATTAAAACTGAGTTCAAATCTTTTCTCTAATACAAGCTATTTGATTTTGGAAAGATAACAAAAGACATTTTATGTCCCAATTTTCCAGTCTATTAAAAAAGTAGGATAATATCTGCTTCATAGTCTTGTTGTAAATATAAAAGCAATAATACACGCAGTCTTCTCATCCCTACTTTATAATTAAAATTTGTTCCACTCCCCAAACATATGTTTTATTACAATGTTTACTGAGTTATCTGTTTGTGTTCATATACTGATTGTATCTGCTATTTACTTTCCAGTTTATTGTTTCCTAATGCCATGGCCAATTATATATCATAAATACATATTGGTCACCTCAATGACCAACTACATTATTTCTTAGAAATCACATAATGGTACCTTATTCATTAACTCTGAGAATCTGTAATGTGGGCATTGAGGAAAGATATATATTAATATGGGCTTCCTAGGTGGAGCTAGTGATAAAGAACCCACCTGCCAATGCAGGAGACGTTAAGAGGCATAGGTTCAATCTCTGGGTCAGGAAGATCCCCTGGAGGAGAGCACAGCAAACCACTCCAGTATTATTGCCTGGAGAATCTCATGGAGAGGAGCCTGACCGGCTACCATCCAGAGTCACAAAGAGCTGGACATGACTAAAGCAATATAGTACATACTCATAGATGGAAAAACAGTGGAAACAGTGTCAGACTTTATTTTGGGGGGCTCCAAAATCACTGCAGATGGTGACTGCAGCCATGAAATTAAAAGACACTTAGTCCTTGGAAGAGAAGTTATGACCAACCTAGATAGCATATTCAAAAGCAGAGACATTACTTTGCCAACGAAGGTCCATCTAGTCAAGGCTATGGTTTTTCCTGTGGTCATGCATGGATGTGAGGGTTGGACTGTGAAGAAGGCTGAGTGCTGAAGAATTAATGTTTTTGAACTGTGGTATTGGAGAAGACTCTTGAGAGTCCTTTGGACTGCAAGGAGATCCAACCAGTCCATTGTGAAGGAGATCAACCCTGGGATTTCTTTGGAAGGAATGATGCTAAAGCTGAAACTCCAGTACTTTGGCCACCTCATGCGAAGTGTTGACTCATTGGAAAAGACTCTGATGCTAAGAAGGATTGGGGGCAGGAGGAGAAGGGGACGACAGAGGATGAGATGGCTGGATGACATCACTGACTCAATGAACATGAGTCTGAGTGAACTCCGGAAGACGGTGATGGACAGGGAGGCCTGGCGTGCTGCAATTCATGGGGTCGTGAAGAGTCGGACACGACTGAGCGACTGAATTGAACTGACATACACACACATATATGTTAATATGTGAGTATAAATTAACTTCAGAATGGTTTAATGAAGAAAAATCTGTACTGCAAAAAAAGAATTTGGTTTTGATAAAAGCAGAAATGGAAGTAAAGTTGGAGAAGAGTGGGACCCACAAATATCACTTCAACCTGACCTCCAAAAGGACCAGCAGGACTTCTTCCAAGTTCCAGAGCAACTGACAGTGAGGTCAGTGAAGTCATTTATCTTCTTCCAGTCTATCTCTGGGCCAGGCCTTAGCAGATAGGAAAAAGTTACACAGAAGGCTCACGAATCTAGTTTCATTTTAAGTATTTGTCATTTGTATGATCTTGAACAATCCTCCTGTGCCTCAGTGTTCTCCTTTGTGATACTGATGTAGTAAAGCCAAGGCTGCCTGTCATACAGGGTCAAATGGGTCAGTGAACATAAAACTCCTTAGACATCTGGGAAGAGTAATACACATGTCAGTCATGATTGCCATCCCCACTGTCTCTCTTGCTATTTGCAAAAGCAGAGGAAGGAGCAGCTTTTGATAGATAATGCATACCTGCTACTAGATTTGACGCTGTAAAGATTGTGTTGCAAGACAAGCCTTCTTTGACCAAGGAAGATTTGGGGTTGCATAGTGGACACAGAGCACCATCTGGCCAGCTATGCTTATGCAGTTCACTTATACAATCCTAGGGACAATTTGAAGACTTTCTGGATGAACACAAATCTCTTCACTGATTGGCTGGACCACCTGTTTCCGTGACAACTCTAGAGCCATTCCATGTTCATCTACCTCCTGTTCCCATTCACGGAACATCTCATTAACAGCAAGAGAGAGAAAGTTTAATGAAGGAGAAGTATTTTGATTAACAAAGGCATAATTTAAATAGAAGTTTTTGGCTTTTTTGTGTGTGTCTCCAGAGTTTTTTATATGTTACAGTAAACTCACAGTTCTTTCCTCTAAAGGTGAATGGAGGAAAGCGACACTTTTTGTAAAATTCCTTTTAAGAATTCTGAGGAAACCTTGCCCCATACATCCTTTGTCATGTTTTATGAACAGACATCTCTAGTCAACATTTAGTTCATTTGGTTCTCTCAGAAGAGAAATGGATGTTCTACGTTCTCATTTGCCACACACGCATCTTCACGACCATGTTACCCTCTTCCCTCTACACAATTTAGCATCACCCAACACCTGGTCTTAGAGGGTGGGCAACCTAAAGGTGGGGGGAGAACTGGAGCCACACTAAGACTGGTAGGTCGGGGCTCTGTGCAAGCTCACGGCAATCCTGTGAGGTAAGAGTGTTTTCCCCATTTTTCCATTTGACCTTATTGAGGCTCAGAATATTCAGTTAACTGACAGTGTTGTAAGGTATGTAAGTGACAGAGCCTGGATCCAAACACAAACAGGTGTGTCTTGACCACACAGATTTGGTCACATCCTTGGTGGCTGTGCTCTCAGTATTGCATCATCACAATTTTGAAGGCATATAAACATTTCTTAGTTTGAGTTCCCCAGAAATCAGAACCTGAAACAAAGATTTGGGAGAAGGTAGTTTATTTAGGAGCTGAGCCCAGGAATCAGGAGCAGAAGTGGAAAGAGTAAGACGTGGATTCCTCCAAGAAGGATTCTTGATTCTACCAGGGCCTCTGAGAAGCATGCAGAATGCCTTCTGGAATCATCCAATTGACCATGCGCGGCTGGGGCATTTATGCTCCACTCCCCCGCCCCCACTCTCACTGGCTGAGAGTTGCCTCTGGCCATTTAACTCTCCCACGATTTCTGTCTGCTCTTGCACACAACGTAAGAAGCTCCTAGATTGTCAGAGGAGACTTGGAGGAAACAACAGGAAGATTCAAAACTGGCCTCCAGGTGGAGGTTGGCTGCATTGAGTTAAGACTGAACTTCCAGAGACCTGCCCACCACAGCTGCCGCTGAAATCAGAGCACCCAGAGATGGCGGTACAGCACCAGAGGTAGCAGCTTCTCCCTTAATCTAGGAGATTTTACAGCTTGCTCAAATAACTATTGGGTTAGCCTCGTGATTTACACCCTCACATCTGACATGAACAGACCTTAATTACAGTTACAGAGCACCACTGTCACAACACACACAGCTGATTCAGAGACGTTTCTCTGGAGCAGTGGTCATGGTCCAAGTACGGGCTCTGGGAGCCAGGATCCACTCTGAGTTTCGTCACTAGAAAGTCTGCACGCATAAGTCATTTAAGCTCAATGTGCTTCGATTTTCTCACCTATAAAATGGGCATAACAAAATCCATCTCATTGTTTAATATAATACTACATAAAATAATATATGTAAAGCACTTGGAAGAGTGCCTGGATAAAGCAGGTACTTAAAAGGGTGGATAGAATTTTATAAACAGTTTGCAACTGCCAACATTTCCATCTCCTCTCATAGGAGGAGGTGAGTACATAAAAACATTCCATGTCTTCCCATTCATGATTATAATATGATAACCAAAAGCCCAACACAAAATAACTACAAATCCAAAACCAAACGCCATGGTGACAGGAGTTTTCACCACTCCAAACCCAACGTTTTCCTAGCACTTTGTCTCAAACTAATGAAAAGCATTTGGTGGCATTCCTCTCATGTACAAACTAAAGCTAAAGGGAAAGATTTCAAAGGTTCATATCTCCACTTGGTAAAAATTCTGTGGTGCAATAACAGCTGGTTAGAGAGAGAGAGGAAAAGCAGCCTGAACAGCAGCTAAGTAGCTTCTGGTCTCCATGGTAACAGCGTTTCATACTCTGACCCTTGTAATCACCTAATTCCTTTAGTATAAAGAAAGGAGCAAGGAGACAAAAGTGCTAAGACAAAAAAAAAAAAAAAGTCACCATTTGTGGAGTGGATGATAAGTCAGCAAACATGGCCGGGAAGTGATTCTAACCACCTATATAGTTAAGTGACATTTCCTTAGAATTATTTTTTTAGTGAGAGTGATAGGTTAATATTGATCAAGCACAGGTTAATTTAAATTACTCATTCCCCCCACCTAGGACACCACAGCCCTTATGGCACCCTGGGGATAAGGGACAGTTGGCAGACAAGCCACAATTCATAGCAGGATAATTAACTGGTCTCCTTAGGAGTGAAATTCATGATACGTTTCTTCTTACCATAAGGCTTTGCTGGATTTCTAGGAAAGATAGTGAACATCTTTTGAGTGACTAGAGCAGCATCTCAAAGCCAAGCCCACGGAACCCTGCCTCAGGATCCCTGGGGACAGTGCCACAGCACAGATTCCCTCTAGCAGAGCCAGACTGGAGTGGAGCCACGGAAGCTGTCTTGAATGACAGCCTCAGGGCACACTTCTGCACCCTACACTTGGAAACCACTCAAGCAGATCTCGGAATTTACTCAAAAATCTAAGGAGCTCACTTTGCTTCACTCTGCTGTTTATGTTGGCATTCAAGAGATCATTTATAAATGTGACAGATTCTACTTTTCTACAGATGATCTACAGAGATAATCCAGTTCTGAAACAAAAAAAAAAAATTAGGGAATTGAAAGGGAACAAATATCTATTTTGGAAAAAATATGGCTATAAATTCACAACAAGTGTAACCTTTGGTTTCACTCATTTTATTTCATTCCCTACATCACCTCACCCCTTATAGTATTGTCCATATAATTAGCATAAAGAATATCTTTCACTTTTTATAAGATAGAACTCTTATGTTAAAAGACAGAACTCTTATGTTAAAAGACAGAAACCTAATGCTTCAAATCATTGATTTATTTCAGACTTCCTGAAAAGCTATGCAAATTACATTTGGATGCCCATCCAATTGTACATTCAGAAATTCAAATGTTTACCAAGCACCTTTTAAGTACAAGGTGGTGCTCAATGTGCTGGAGTCAAGGAAGTAAAAAATCCCTGCCATCATAGAGTTTACATTCTAGAAAGAAAGACAGACAATAAAAGTTAAGTCAGATAGCTGCCATGTCAGACAGTGACAAGAGTGCTACCAAAAAATATAAAGCCAGGAATGACATCTGCTAAGTCGCTTCAGTCGTGTCCGACTCTGTGCGACCCCATAGACGGCAGCCCACCAGCTCCCCCGTCCCTGGGATTCTACAGGCAAGAACACTGGAGTGGGTTGCCATTTCCTTCTCCAATGCATGAAAGTGAAAAGTGAAAATGAAGTCACTCAGTCGTGTCCAACTCTTAGCAACTCCATGGACTGCAGCCCACCAGGCTCCTCCATCCATGGGATTTTCCAGGCAAGAGTACTGGAGTGGGGTGCCATTGCCTTCTCACCGTCCCTGGGATTCTCCAGGCAAGAACACTGGAGTGGGTTGCCATTTCCTTCTCCAATGCATGAAAGTGAAAAGTGAAAGTGAAGTCACTCAGTCGTGTCCAACTCTTAGCAACTCCATGGACTGCAGCCCACCAGGCTCCTCCATCCATGGGATTTTCCAGGCAAGAGTATTGGAGTGGGTGCCATTGCCTTCTACAAGGAATGACATGGTTGCAGGTTTTAATAACTGATTTATAAGACCTTAAAAAGAAGATGACAATTGAGTAAAAACCTGAACATAATGAGGGAGCAAATTTCACACATATTCATGGGAAATAGTCAAAGCAGAAGAAATTTCAAGTGCAAGTGCCCTGAGGCAGAAGCATTCTTGACCTGTCAGAAGAATGTCCCCAAGTCCCTTGTGTCTGGAAGGGAGTGGAAGATGGAGAGAGTATCGGGAAATAAGATGAGACATGATCATTCGGGCAGAGGGGACACATATCATGACCTTTGACTTTTATTCCAAATAAAATGGTAAGATCCTACCAGAAGATTTTGCACAGAAAAATTACATGAGCTGGTTTAGATTTAAAAGGATCATTCTGGCATCTGACTGAGAACAGACTGTACAAGAGACAATAACAGAAAAAAAGAAACCAGGTAGAAGGCATTCTAGGAGTTCAAGACTGAAATGATACTGAATAAGACTGGAATGACAGTTGTGATGGCAAAAGAAGTAGTTAAGATTCTGGAAAACTTTTCAAGGCAGAACCAAAAAGATTTGTGGAAGAATCAGATGTGGACTCAAGAAAGAGAAGAATCATGGTTCTTTATCTGGGAAACTGAAAAGAGAGAGCTGCCTCTTACTAGATGTGGAAGACTGAGAAAGCAGGTGCTGAGACCTGGTACTATTAAATCATCTGCTGGACATCCAGGTGGCAATGCCAAGTAGACAGCTGTATCAAACAACCTGAAATGCAAAAGAGATACCTGAGCTGGAGGTATAAATGTGTGAATCACCAAGCTAGATGATATTCCCTAAGGAGTGAATGTAAATAGAAAAAGGAAGTTTGGGTGTCTAAATACAGGTGTGCTTTAACATTTAAAGATCAGAACTGAATAGGAACCATCAAAGGGATTGAGAAGGAGTGACTGATGAGGTAGGAGGAGTATCCTTGAAGCCAGTGATGAACACGTTTCGAAGAGGTGGGAATAATCAACAATGTCAAATGCTCAGAGATCAGTACCATGAGGACTGGGAGGTGATATGAATGACGATATGCCCTAGGGCAGTTAGATGTGAAAGTGAAGTCTCTCAGTTGTGTTCGACTCTTTGCGACCCCATGGACTGTAGCCCACCATGCTTCTCTGTCCATGGGATTTCCAGGCGAGAGTAGTGGGTTGCCATTTCCTTCTCCAGAGGATCTTCCCGACCAAGGGATCGAACCCAGGTCTCCCGCATTGTAAGCAAGATGCTTTATCTTTTGAGCCACCAGGGAAGTCCTGCACTTAGATGTACTTGTGATATTAAAACCCTGATTTTATTGAATTCAGGAGAGACCAGGAAAAGAGAAATTGGAGAGAATCGATAAAAAAGATTCAAGTCTTTACCTAATGGAAGATCTTGAAAAGTGACTTTTTCCAACTATTTCTTCCTTTCTTTTTTATTTTTTATTTTTTTAAATTTTTATTTTTTGTTTAATGCTTATTCCATTTCACAGCACTGCATTGGTTCTGCCATACATTGACATGAATCAGCCACAGGTGTGGACGATCTCCCCATGTTAAAGCCCCCTCCCACCTCCCTTCCCTGCCCATCCCCCTGGTTCATCCCATACACCGGCCCCAAGCATCCTGTATCCTGTATTGAACATAGACTGGTGCTTCATCTCCCATATGATTGTATACATGTTTCGTTGTCCTTCTCCCAGATCTTCCCACCCTCTCCCTCTCCCTCTGAAGCCAACAGTCCGTTCTATACCTCTGTGTCTCTTATATTGTCTCACTTTCGGGGTCATCATTATTGTCTTCTAAATTCCATATATATGTGTCAGTATACTGTATTGGTGTTTTTCTTTCTGGCTTACTTCACTCTGTATAATCGGCTCCAGTTTCATCCATCTCATTAGAACTGCGTCAAACTTATTCTTTTTGAGGGCTGAGTAATACTCCATTGTGTATATGTACCAAAGCTTTCTTATCCATTCATCTGCTGATGGACATCTGGGTTGTTTCCATGTCCTGGCAATTATAAACATTGCTGCAATGAACATTGGGGTACACGTGTCTCTTTCAGTTCGAGTTTCCTCAGTGTGTATGCCCAGCAGTGGGATTGCTGGGTCGTAAGGCAGCTCTATTTGCAATTCTTTCAGGAATCTCCACACTGTTTTCCATAATGGCTGTACTAGTTTGCATTCCCACCAACAGTGTAAGAGGGTTCCCTTTTCTCCACATCCTCTCCAGCATTTATTGCTTGTAGATTTTTGGATCGCAGCCATTCTGACTGGTGTGAAGTGGTACCTCATTGTAGTCTTGATTTGCATTCTTTTTTAAAATGTGAAACTTTAAGGAAATATTTGCAATCTAAGAAAAGATTTGCGTAGAAAGGGTCAATTTGATTACAAAGGACAGGAGGAAAGAGTTGCTGAGCAGTGTCCTTGAATCGAGGACATGAGTTGAGATCTAGTAGGAAAGTAATGGAGGTATTAGAAGATTTTTACTTTCATAACAAATTGTTCATATACATTAGGAGAGAAAGCAGATGCACAACGCTGTGTAGACGTGGTTGTGACAGCTTATGGAAGTCCTTGCTGTCTGCTTTTTTTTCTCAATGAAACAGAAAATAAGCTCATCTATAAGAAGTGGGGGAGGTGAACGGCTTTGGAAATTTGAGGAAAAGGAGAAGGATGAGAACTTGCTGTGGTCCTGGAATCTAGAAAGAAGAACCTAGAAATATGTTGACTGCCAGTGGCCTAAGGGTCACCTTGATGAAAGCAAAGGAGGCTAGTCAGCCACTGTGGCCTAAATACTGAGAAAAAGTATAAGTTTAAGTGTCCAATAAAAAAAAAATCTGAACTAGCCATCATAAAAAAGATTTCCAATTCACTTTAGAAAGTTCTCTTTTAATCTTGACCAAAGTCAGTTTGAGTATTTCTCTTTTTTTTTTTTTTTTTTGGCAGTGCTGAGTCATGACTATTACCCTTGCCTACTAGATGTGAATCTTGAAGGGTTTGTTGCTAAATAGGTCTTTCACTTTATAAGACAGTGAGGTATATTTTTAAAATACCTCACTCATTCCAGCCTCCATACTTCACTCTATGGTATAAAAATCTTTATGGTGTGATTTAGGCTAACATCTTGGTGGCTCAGATGGTAAAGCATCTGCCTGCAATGTGGGAGACCCAGGTTCGATCCCTGGGTTGGGAGATCCTTTGAAAAAGGAAATGGCAACCCACTCCAGTACCCTTGCCAGGAAAATCCCATGGACGGAGGATCCTGGTATGCTACAGTCCATGAGGTTGCAGAGTCGGACACGGCTGGGAAACTTCACTTTCCTTTCCTTTCCTTTCTTTCTAAGTTTATTCCTACCAAAACTATGCTAAATGCAAATCAAAATAAATCATTCTCAATCTTGAGCTTTTGAAGTCTTTGATATTTATACCAAAGAAAGGATGATAACAAGATTTCTCAAAGCTGAATTAATTTTAGTTCAAAACCATATGGCACATTTCATATAATTTACTAATGGCAAAAGAAATCAAACTCAGATTAACCAAGAAAGGATTTTCCAGCTCAGACAGTCAGGATATTGTATATGAATCATATAATTATATGAATGATAGGAATGCCTATAGTCAGTCCTGCTTCTTCACAAATCATGCGTTTTCATTCATGACTTCTGTTAACACTCTGCTTCACATCTTGCTGTATTTCCCGTTCATCCATTGGTTTCTGGGCAGTGACTCAAGGAAGCTGAGAGAGGTACAGGCTGGCATTTAGAAAAAATCAAGACTCGTAGCCACACTGATTTCGAGTACACCACCTGCCATCACAGACGCAACCAATTCTTCCTCATCTTATCCACAGTGATACATCAGGTATCTCTTACAATTTTTTTGAAATGTAAAATTGGTAAGAGAAGTTAATGTCAATGGCCATTTTATAAGACTTAAGCATATTGTTTTTACATTTTAAGATATCTTACAAGCTTATATTCAAGTGAATATGTTTGTTTAGTCACATGTGTAAGTCATTTGATAATAGGTATTTATAGTTCCCCTAATTATAGCATGTCTCTATGGAAACATTTTGCCACTCTGTTAATATGATGCCATTTCAGGGACCGCCTGTGTCTCTTTTGTTAATCCTTTGATCGACTGACTAATTGATTAAAAGAGTTGGTCTATGAGCTATAATGGTAAGTAAATATTTCCAAGCATATACTAGCATCATAATTAATATTATTCCATATTTGCCTTTTAAAAATCTCTTCAGGATCCATCCACCAATTAACCAAAGAATCAGAATACCGTGAAGTGAGAATTTTAACAGATGTAAGAGGAAAAAAATTTTTTTACCAGAATTGATAACTTCAACTTGCCAAAACCAACTTTGGCACATACCATAGCTTGCCTGCTCAACAGTCATTCACTCTCCTTTGCTCCAATAAAAACTAAACTAGGTCCATCCTTCTTCAAGAAGCATAGCCACAGAAGAATCTGAACTCTCTAGACCCAGAATAAGTTTCTTATTTTTTGTCCTCTGAGATTGTGCAAAAAATAAGAGGACAAAGCTTCTGAAATCAGAGGTTAATTGTTCTTCAGGCAGAAACTAATTGAATAGAACTGATAAAGACAACCTGGATCACTTTGACACTCAGCTACAAGAGGGTCAAGATCCAATTACTTGGGAAAATGTTATAATTCCAGGCCAGGATTCTTGAAGAATTGATAAGGGAAATGTTCATGTTAGTGAGAAAGGTACGAAATTTTTCTTAATTCCTTTTTAAAGCATCATCTTTGAAAATTATCCTTCTATTGAATGTTATTTTTATAATAAGATAAACATACTGAACTGAAAAAATTACATGCTTAACTCAAACAATAAGTCACTATGCTGTCTTGCACAACCAGCAGAGACAGGACGACCTTACTGTTGACAACCGTGCCTCACCATCATTTTGAGCCATTTCACTTGAGAATTAAACCTCCAGTTTAAAAATATTGTGAAAATATAAGCTAGAAATTCCCTTTTAGTCTTAATCAGTCACATTGGAGTCTTTTTTAAATAGGATAATCTAAATTTTACACAGCTGGAAAAGTCAACTCTTTCTTCTGTCCTCTATTTTTTATTTTCAAATTCATCATGCTTGTATCTATGTAAGTGAGGGGTGGGGCAGTTATACATCCTCATGATGTGTGGAAGGCCCCAAGTCACATGCACTACAAGATGTTCCGCATCCAGCTGGGAAATTCTAGGCTCCATGGGAATAGGATTGGGCCTGCTCTGTGTCCTCATTGCCTGGAGTGCTCAATAAATATTCTGCTGAATTAACGGATGAATGAATGTGAACTAAAAAGAAATCAGAGCTACCGTTAAATATGAGTTCCCTTTATGCCTCACATCATACCCGATTACTGTACTTAACTATTTATTAACATTCACTCTACTTGATTTTTTGCCCACTCCAAAATGATTCTGTCAATAATGACCATTAAATTCTCAATTCAGTACCTAGATTTACAACCACTTTAAATTTACCAGTGTTTCAAGAATTTTCTTAGGTCTCTTGTAACAGCTTTATATGACCCTACCTGTCTATATGTGATCTGGCATCATTTCACCATAGGGCATTTTAACTACATTCAATAAAAAAATGATGGTTCTTTACAACTCATAAGAAAGATGAATTTACCCATCATTCTGTTTTCAAGGGGCTGGGAACAAAAGATGTCAGAAAAAGAATTGATCATATTGACTGTGCTCTGTAACCCAGTAATCACACAAAGCAAAGTGGTAAGATGATCACAGACCTTTGGTGACAGGACTGATTATCTTAAAGAGTAATTCAGCAAGAAAGAACAGTTCATCTTGTTCAGTGAATGGAAAATGTCGGAGTTTAATAGCCATCATTTTTATAGTGTCTGTAGCCTAGCATACAGAGAAAAAAAGTATGAAGCTTAAATCCAGGTGATAATTTATTTCTGGTGGACACATTATTAAATACGCTCTTGATTTCAATTTGAATAAATTAACACTTCCCTCCTGGACCAATACTATCCCTGTTCACTTTTGAAGGAGTGTGGTATGGAGTCGGGGCAGAGAATAGTGGAGAAGGGAGGGAGAGGCTCTCGGTCACCAACTGATAACTACTCCCACTTTTTGCACTGATTATAAACAGCCTTTAGAGCCCGATTGTCTCTTGGAGTTAAGGAATTTACCATAAAGTATGGAAGATTATCCTTCATCTTTTCATACCATTCTTGTCTTGTCCAGGAAAGAATACTGGAGTGGGTTGTCATTTCCGCCTCCAGCAAACTCCAGGTGACGGTGCAGGACAGAGGAGCCCGGCATGCTGCAGTCCATGGGGTCGCAGAGTTGGGCACGACTTAGCAGCTGAACAACAACTCTTCATCTTAGAGAGAAATATGTATTTCTTGGCTTGGTTATAGACTTAGAGGCAACTGGGATGCCCATTCTTTGCATCAGTCTAATGACCGCTGCCCTGCTAAGTCTTCATGGACATATACATAATCTAGAAAATAGTGCAGATGAAGTTATTTGTAAAGCAGGAAGAGAGACACAGACATAGAGAAAAAAAAAAAAACACTGTATGGACCCCAAAGGTGGAGAGTAAGGGTATGGTAAATTGGGAGATTTGGATTAACATATTTACACTACTAAGTATAAAATAGATAACTAATGAGAAAGTGAAAGTGAAGTCGCTCAGTCGTGTTTGACTCTTTGCGACCCCATGGACTGTAGCCCACCATGCTCCTCTGTCCATGGGATTTTCCAGGCAAGAGTAGTGGAGTGGGTTGCCATTTCCTTCTCCAGAGGATCTTCCCGACCAAGGGATCGAACCCAGGTCTCCTGCATTGTAAGCAAGACGCCTTACCTTCTGAGCCACCAGGGAAGTCCTAATGAGAACCTACTGTATATCATGGCGGGGAGGAAGAAGGCACAATCTCTTTGTAGGTCATATATTAACCTTAAAATTGCATTCCAATATATGGTAGATGCAGGCAAATACTGTTTGATTCCATTTATATAAAGTGTCTAGAATAGTTAAATTCATAGAATTGAAAAGTACATTGGTAGATGTCAAGGGCTTCGGGGTTGGGGGGTGGTGAGGGGGAAGAGGAGTTAGTGTTTAATGGGGACAGAGTTTTAGTTTAGGAAGATGAAAAACTCAGGAGATGAATGATGGTGAGAGTTGCACAATGTGAATGTTCTTAGTGCTACTGAACTATGCAGTTAAACATGACTAAAATAGTATGTTATACATTAAATGACTTTCACTACAATAAAAGCACATGTAAAACTAAATAAATGAAAATTTAAAAAATATAAATCTTCCTGGAAGCCCACTGGACCAGAAGAAAGGCAGGCAAAGGGGTGTCCCCAGAATCAGCAGTAATGGAACAAGAATTGGTTAAGTCTTCTACATGGCAATTCAGTGTTTTTAATGTAATTATACCTAATAATCTCATCTTCAACTTTCTTAAAGCTACCTGCTAATACTTTAGAGCAAGGTTAGCAATATAAATTAGCAGGAAGAAAATAAGAGAACCAGTATGGCATGTGAGACAGCAGGGCAAATTCAGGAATGAAATCCATCTGAGTACAAAACCCAGGTTCCCCATTTTTGTTGTGTCTACAAGAATCAGTCCTGGGTATTCTTTGGAAGGACTGATGCTAAGGCTGAAACTCCAGTACTTTGGCCACCTCATGTGAAGAGTTGACTCATTGGAAAAGACTCTGATGCTGGGAGGGATTGGGGGCAGGAGGAGAAGGGGACGACAGAGGATGAGATGGCTGGATGTTATCACTGACTCAATGGGTGTGAGTTTGAGTGAACTCTGGGAATTGGTGACAGGGAGGCCTGGTGTGCTGCAATTCATGGGGTCGCAAAGAGTCGGACACGACTGAGCAACTGAACTGAACGGGGAAGCAACTTAGCTTCTCAGTGCTCCCTGAGATAAGCATCAGAGGAGATAAGCATTCCCATTTCACAATATTAAAAATTACATGAGATTATATATATTAAACATTCTGAGTGCTCACAGTTGCTAAGTACTCAAGAACTGATACTTATTATTAAACTGCTACTAATAATCATCTATATTCCCATCTCACAAATAAGTACTATCAGTGCTTTAGCATGTGATCTTTAGCTTAATTTTCTATGTGTGTACTTCTCATATTTTTATTCAATAATGAGATCATATTATGCATAATGCTTGCAGCTTACTTTCTTAAGACAATCTTTCCACGTCAACAAAGTTTCACAACACAATTTCCAGTACCTCACAGTAGTCTCTTCTGTATCTCTACAATCATTTACTTCTCTGATCACTTTATTGCTAAGCACTTAGGATGGGCACAATCTTTTACCATAATAAACAGTGCTGTTATTGTTGCACATAAATACTTCAATATAATCCTCCTTGGTTAAATTCCTAGGAGTGAAATCACTGGGTGAAAATGTAAATGCCCTTTTTTAGATATTCTGACACATTTTGACAAATTCTTTCCCAGAAAATTCTCTTACCAAGAGGATACACGAGATTCACTTTTGATGAAACTATCTACAACACTAGATACTGTCATTTTATTTTCAAAGAGAAAAGGCATTGTCAGTATAAACAGAGTGAGAAAGTGGTTCATTGCTGTGATGATAAAATAAAAACACTTTGAAGGTTAATTAAAATCTCTTAATTACTATTTTAATTAAGCTTATTCTAGAGAAAGAATCAACAAATATGACCAACACGATTAATCTAACCCACCATTTATTTCTGTACATCCCACGAGCTAAGACTGGTTTTCACAGATGAATATTTGCAATTAATTTGGTGATAAGGAATGCTACCTTGAACTCCAATTAAGCAAAATGTTATTGACAAAAAATCAATTTTTCTCATTAGCCAACTTGTATTACAAAAAGTTATATGTACTCAATAACCTTTAGCATTGTATTTTGAATTTTGTAAAAAAAAAATTTCTGAAACATTTGTTTTCTCTCATGTTATCTAAGCATGCAATATTCTCAGTGTTGCACCTTGAGGCACAAAGTGAAAAATACTATCTGGCTGTTTATAGAAAAATTTGTCAACCTCTCATTTGTTCAGGGTCTTCTGAGGTGGCTCAGTGGTAACAAACCTGCCTGCCAACACAGTAAGTGTGAGTTTGATCCTTGGGTCAGGAAGATCTCCTGGAGGAGGACATGGCAACCCACTCCAGTATTCTTACTTCAGAGATCCCAAGAGAGCCTGGCAGGCTAACAGTTAATGAAGTTACAAAGAGTCAGACACAACTGACCATGCACACACACACATCCAAAGCATTCACTAAAAATACAAGTAAATGCACACTAAGTCACGTCAGACTCTTCGTGACTGTGTGGACTGTAGCCCGCCAGGCTCCTCTGCTCATGGAATTCTCCAGGCAAGAATACTGGAGTGGGTTGCCACGCCCTCCTCCAGGGAATCTTCCCAACTCACGGATCGAACTTGCATCTGCAGCCCATGTCTCCGGAGGCTCCTGCATTTCAGGTGGCTTATTAACCGCTGAGCCACCGGGAAAGCCCCGTTTACTCCCTGCCAATGCTTTGCACACTTACAGTTCTCAGGTTTTCCAGAGGTGATTTTGGGAGGAAAGGAAAGGCAAGAGAGGACAAGCCCCCACACTTCCATGGTTTCTACTGCCTTTATTTCCACATCTGGGTCCAAATAATATTTCATGTAAAAATTAACCTTAGTGTTCTACAAAAATGTCTGAAAATTGCTTCTGAGTATGGAGCAGGGCTTCACTTAAGCCACAGGCAGCTTCTCCCTTCTTTCTTCTGGGGCCTGTTGACAGGAGACAGTTCTCCATAGGCCCCAGGCCACCTGCTTTCAAATCAAAATGCTTCATTTTTTAAAAAGTCCATCAGCAGATGAATGGATAAGAAAACTGTGGTACATATACACAGTGGAATATTACTCAGCCATTAAAAAGAATACATTTGAATCAGTTCTAATGAGGTAGGTGCAACTGAAGCTGATTATACAGAGTGAAGTAAGCCAGAAAGAAAAACACCAAAACAGTATACTAACATATATATGTGGAATTTAGAAAGACGGTAACAATAACCCTGTATGTGAGACAGCAAAAGAGACACAGATGTATAGAACAGTCTTTTGGACTCTGAGGGAAAGGGAGAAGGTGAAGGTGAGATGATTTGGGAGAATGGCATTGAAACATGTATAATATCATATAAGAAATGAATCGCCAGTCCAGGTTCGATGCAGGATACAGAATGCTTGGGGCTGGTGCACTGGGAAGACCCAGAGAGATGGTACAGGGAGGGAAGTGGGAGGAGGGGTCAGGATTGGGAACATGTGTACACCCGTGTGGATTCATGTTGATGTATGGTAAAACCAATACAATATTGTAAGTAATAGATAAATAAATAATTTAAATAAATAAATAAAAGGTTGTATTTCTGACTGATGAAAACAACTATGATCAATGCAAATCAATCTAAATTAGTATTAGTAATGTTTTCTCCTTTCTGGTTCTGGTCTGGTCTGATTTCTGGTAGGGCCGAGTTCCAGTCCTCCCTCTCTAGAGGCCCAGGGAAAAGTCCCATAGTGCCTGGGCATCTGTAGGTCATCCCTTTTGTCCCA
>SJYC01078692.1:0-106900 GCA_006408675.1 Madoqua kirkii
TTAAGACATTAAGCTCTTGGTAAAGAAACCCCTTTAGATGTTGGGTTGGTAGGCTGGAAACACTAAGCATCCAGAGGACTTAATGAAATGCTACCTAGAGACTAGAGTCTCTCGTCAGCTCTGCTGAGCAATGCTGTAGCTATGAACCTGGCAGGGGTAGGTTCATCTCTACTTTCTATGAGAATGTTATTTTCCTTCCCTTACCAGTGTAAGTAATAGAGGTCTCTTATGGTCTGAATGTTTATGTTTCCCCCAAAACCCATATGTTGAAATTCTAATCCCCAATGATAATATGGAAAGTAAGGGTTTGGCAAAATACTTAGACCATAACGTCGGGGGAGCACAGATGGGAACAGCACACTCATAAAGGAGGCTCCAGAGAGATACTTTGGCCCTCCAGCATCTGTGGGCACAGCAAGCAGGTGCCATCTATAAAGCAGACACCACATGTGCCTGGGCACTGATCTTAGACGTTCAGCCTCCAGAACTGTAAGAAATAGATTTTGGTTGGTTATAACCCATTCAGTGTGTGGTATTTGCTATAGTAAGTCTAAACAGACTAAGACAGGGGCTGATTCAGGACTCAAAAAATGCCAAATTAGTGATCAATTGTTATAAAGTTCAATAATATAAAAATAAAAGTATACACCCCCATACGATGCATTGAAATCATTTTGGGTTTGTCATAATATCATCTTTAAAGCATGAAATTATAGAATATTCAATTTGCATAATGAATGTCTCAGTATAAGTTATGTTGACTGACAGGTTTACATTTTGTTACCTAGGATAATTTAAATTTAATCATGGTTTCCCCTATCCTACCTTCTACCTGGAACCATAGCCTCTAATAAGTAGCAATTTCTATTTTGGGGGTTGTCGTACCCTGTCACCTCTGTTCTCCTAATATTTGAGAAAAATGGCCAAAAGACCAATACAAAGAGAGACTAACACAGAGAACCCAAACAGTCCACATACATTTTGATCAAAACCAGATGAGTTTGTTCAACTATCTTGTTTTAATATCATGTTGTAGCTTTTAAAAAAAAATTTTTTTTAATTGGAGTATAACTGCTTTACAATGTTGTTAGTTTCTGCTCTACAACAATGTGAATCAGCCATAAGTATACATAAAACCCCTCCTCTAAAATCTCCCCCCCCCCCACCATCCCACCTCTCTACATTATCATAGAGGACTGAGATGAGCTCCCTCTGCTATATATATACAGCACCTTCCCACTAGCTGTCTACTTCACACGTGCTCGTGTATATATGGGCTTCCCAGGTAGTGCTAGTCATAAAGAACCCACCTGCCAGAGATGCAAGAACAGAGGTTCAATTCCTGGGTCAGGAAGATCCCCTGGAACAGGATATGACATCTCACTCCAGTATTCTTGCCTGGAGAGTCCCATAGACAGAGGAACCCGACGGGCTACAGCCCATGGGGTCACAAAGGGCTAGACACAACGAAAGCAACTGTGCATGCACACATGCAGTGTACAGATACCATCTTGTTATTTGTTGTTTAGTTGCTGCTGCTGCTGCTAAGTTGCTTCAGTAGTGTCCGACTCTGTGCGACCCCAGAGATGGCAGCCCACCAGGCTCCCCCATCCCTGGGATTCTCCAGGCAAGAACACTGGAGTGGGTTGCCATTTCCTTCTCCAGTGCAGTTGCTGAGTTGTGTCCAATTCTTTGTGACCTCATGGACTATAGCCCACCAGGCTCCTCTGTCCATGGGATTTCCAAAGCAAGAATACTGGGGCAGATTGCCATTTCCTTTTCCAGGAATCTTCCTGATCCATGTCTCCTGCTTGGCAGGAGGATTCTTTACCACTGAGACACCTGGGAAGCCAATGGCCCAGCAATCCCACTCGTGTGCATATACCCTGAGAAAACCATGATTCAAAAAGACATATGTACCCCAAGGTTCACTGCAGCATTATTTACAATAGCCAAGACATAGAAGCAACCTAGATGTCCACTGACAGATGAATGGATAAAGAAGATGTGGTATATACACACAATGGAATATTAGTCATAAAAAGGAATGACATTGGGTCATTTTGATGATGCAGATGAACTTAGGAGTCTGTCATACAGAGCGAAGTAAATCAGAAAGAGAAAAACAAATATTGCATATTAAACACATATATATAGGAATTAAAAAATAGTACTGATAAACCTATTTGCAGGGCAGGAATAGAGACAAAGACATAGAGGATACATATATACTATCATGTTGTAGCTTCTTAAATAGCTTCTCAACCCAGACATACAATCTGTGCTTTGAAAAGGTAAAGATTATTCCCTAAGATTGAATGTAAACAGGTGAAATGATAAAAATAGATTCTATGTATACTGATTTCAATGAACAATGATTAATCCTTATAGTATTTATTTGCTGAATAGCTTTGAAATAAACATACCAATTTCTCTTCCTCGTAATACCAGGTACATGAAAGTTACTCAAAAACTATCCATTAAAGTGAATAATGAATGACACAATACAAGGTTTCAAAGGTGTTTACTATTTGGTTAAGCAATATTTTTAAACTGTCAGAGGAAAATGTACATTAACATACATGCTAAACATTCGTCACTCCTGCATTATTGCTGTGTGACACAATTTTACAGCCTGTGGGACACTGTAATTCCTGAGGTCATTGTTGGTTTCTGTCAAATATTTTTCTCAGTTAAATCATCTTCCCTTAAGTGATTTGGGAGTGAGATCGGGGCTAGGATGTTCAATTACAGACCAAATTTCTGTATCTACTAAATGAATAAACAGGGTCTATCTTTTATAAAAGGTGAAAAATAATCATGCTGTGTGGGATTTTTTTTTTTTTTTGCAAAATATACCATATAGGAAAAACATAGGCTGAATACAAAAGAAACATTTTCTGTCTCTTGCACACCCATAAAAAACATATATCTTAGTCTTTGACATACAGCCATTCAGCTGTTATTTTGCATTTACTTAAAATATCCTCTCCTAAACAGTTATGTTCATCTTTAAAAGTAAATTGGTTAAAATTACATTCAATTTCTTTCTGTAAACCAACATTTCTTCACCTTGACAAAGGAAATACATTGGATATCGCTGATGAGCTGTCATCAGCTTTACATTACACTTGGAGGGGAAAAAAAATCTGAGTCCGAAATTAGTAGAGTTAACAAAGTTTTACTGATTTCATATTATTTCAAAATGGTTTTTAAAGCCATCCTACAAGTCTCTATCTGTAATATAAAAACAAAACCAAAGCTATGAGCAATCTTTCTCTCCTGGATTCAGTAAGGCCTTGGAATCATTTATATCTGTGTTTTGTACATTTTGATTCTCTTCCACATTTTTATGTACTTGCTTGTGACAGCACTAGAACAAATTAATTGAAAGAAACCACTCTGAAACTACTTGAACATTTGATCTGACCATAGAGATTTAAAGGCTTATACAGCCTGGTTTATATTTTCCTCTGGGTTTGGGTGTCAAAATGATTATAGAATGTATGTTTCTTGCTTTGTGATGGTTTTTTTAATATGTGTGAAACATTAAAAAAAAAAGTCAGCATTTACCAAAGATCTCATGTATCAGGCTTTTCAGACTGGAACCAAAAGCTTTTTAAAGCATTTTTAACAACAAATGAGGGTCTGTTTCACAGATTCTGAAACCAATAATCAGTTTTCTTGACATACAGCTAAAAACAAAATTATCTTTTAACTAAATAGGATCAGCTTAAAAATCCCTTTGGAGCTGTTTTCGTTTATTAAATGCCTTCATCAACACCACCATCTTTCACCTCTTATTACTCCAATTCAATCTCTCCCGCATACAAGTGATGAGAAGAATGGCTGTGAATCCGGTTAGCATGCCAGCGTTCTGAATCATGAAGAAGGTGAAGTCGGTTTTTCTTCCAGTTACCTTTTCTCTCAGCATATCGTTCATCTCTGGAAACTAGAGGAAGGATAAAGTGTTAGATAACTGTTGCCATCTTGTGGTCAAACATAAAACAGTTATTACAGGTTCCTGTGGGGCTGGGAGGGGGTGAGCATTTCTGTCCATGGTTTAAATGTTTCAGTACAGAGAGCATAACAGCAAAAGCCAGTGTAATCAGAACTGTGTGCCCCGGGTTAGTCAATCAGTGGCTTGAGATTAACCTCATTTTACGCCTTCTCTCCCTCTCTTCCTTGCTGTCTCTGCTCCATCCACATCATTCGGGCCTCAAATGTATCCAGCCTCTTTCCATCCTCGGAATCTTCACGCCTACCAAAACCTCTTTTCCCTCGTCTTTCAACGAGCTAAATCTTTGAGGTTTCTGCTCTCTTACTTTCATAGGAAGGCTTCTCTTATGCCTTCCTAACTTAGACACCCCTATTATCATCTTGCATCACATATACTGTTTTTCCATTCATTTCAGTTTTTATTTGTATTTATGTAATCATGTGTGTGGTTTTGTTTGCTGAATTACAGGTTCCCCTCTTTGTAAACAAAAAACTGTCCCTTTCTGCTCCCTCAACCATCTACCTTACCAATTTCCAAGCCTGATATAAAAATATCAATTGATAAGAGCTGATTAAATATGCTTTTAGAAACCACTATATAGTTAATTCTGATTCTCTTCAATTTGTTTCCTTTGCTTGTTCTATCCCTCACATAAAGTTTTTTTCAATTAATGGTGCTGTCTTTGAATTGAAGACTATCAGAATCTCATGGCAGTGAAAGCAATTAAAACCCCAAGTTCTGTACTTAAAATCCGCTCTTTCTCAGCACAAAACTTCTACTGAAAAGGCTCATGAAGAGATCTGTAAATGTCATCTTTTCAAAACACATTTCCAAGTGATTTGCTATGTACACATGGTACAATGTGCCGAAGCATTCAGGAGACCTCCAGAGTCCGCAGTCGCTCCATTTGCCTGATTTGAGAAAACTGTTACAAGGATACAATGGATGAAATTTGTGAAGCCATTCGGAAAAAAGCAAAGCTGCCGTAAGTATATATAGCATCATTTATTCATATTATTCCTTTAAACTGAATAATTCTAATAGATTCTGTTCTTATATTTTAAAAGAAAAGAAGTGATGACCTAACATAAGTACATTATGAGGTACTAAATTCTGTGAAGAAAAACATAAATGCAGTGATGGTTCTAACAGATGAAATCCTTGTGCTTACAAGGGTCTGCACAGAACAATGAACAGAGTTAAGAACGCACATGGAGGAAATTAAATTAGTAAATTATATATGTAAAAACACATTCAGTTCCAAATGCAAAGGAAACATTCCTTGATTTGCATCCATTTAGCACATTTTCATTTTCCAGAAAGCCATCCATGATTTATTTGAAAATGCACGGAACCACTGATATTCTCTCCCTTATACACACAGAGAGACATACGCAGAAACAGCATAAACCCAAATATAAACATATACTGACCCAAGTAAATATCGTTCAACTTTAACTACCAAATTCACTTTAACTCAAAGGCTCTCACTGTTTAGAACTTTGAAGTAACAGAATGTTAATTACTTTATTCAACAAGTCATTTCCTTTCAAATATGACATCTTCTTGAAAAGGGGGTGAAAAGTCCTTCGGAGCCATACCATAGCAGTATACAAGCTTTACCCAGAAGAAAAAAACACTGGGAAGCTATTTCTACTTCAGCACAAATAAGTCATTTCGTCCTTTAGCAATGAGATCTACCTAGATCAAGGAATTGAGGAGAATCACTGTCAAATCACTATTAGTACAAACCACTCAAAAAGAATGGGCTTGGAATATTTTAAATGACAACAAAAAGGCCTAAGAAAGGTCACCCTTAGAGAAGGAAATGGCAGCCCACTCCAGTGTTCTTGCCTGGAGAATCCCAGGGACGGGGGAGCCTGGTGGGCTGCCCTCTATGGGGTCGCACAGAGTCGGACACGACTGAAGCGACTTAGCAGCAGCAGCAGTCAACTCATAACCCAGATGTTTATTTCCAAGTTTAAAATACAACAAAATCTTTAAATTTCTTACCATGTCCGCCAGAGAAATATAGAGGAACATGCCTCCAGCAAGGGCAAAGATAATATTTGGAGCAAAATTATTGCCCACCAAGATGCCAAAAGCTAGCCCCACATAGCAGGAACACGCAGAAAGGAAATTGAATAACAAGGCTTGTCGAGTGCTCATCCCTGCATTGAGTAGGATCACAAAGTCCCCTAGAAGAAGAAGAACACGTTAAGTCAATTTCCTTTTTTTAAAATTCCTTTTTACTGGAGTATAGCTGCTGTACAATGCTGTGTCAGTTTCTACTGTGCAGCAAACAGGTACTCCCCCCTTTAGATTTCCTTCCCATTTTGGCCACCACACAGCCCCAAGCAGAGTTCCCTGGGCTACACAGCAGGTTCTCACTAGTTACCTATTTTATACTCAGTGCCAAGAGCAGTGAAAGCAAAAGGTGAAGAGGGTGGCAGAAGATGAGATGGTTGGACGGCATCACCAGAGCTGACTCATTGGAAAATACCCTGATACTGGGAAAGATTGAAGGTGGGAGGAGAAGGGGACGACAGAGGAGGACGAGATGGTTGGATGGCATCACTGACTCAATGGACATGAGTTTGAGTGAACGCCGGGAGTTGATGATGGACAGGGAGGCCTGGCGTGCTGCAGTCCATGGGGTCACAAAGAGTTGGACATGATTGAGTGACTGTACTGAATTGAACTCAACAGACATGAACTTGGGCAAACTTAGGGAGCCAGTTTGCCCAAGGGAAAGAGAGGGGGGCCTGGCGTGCTGCATCCATGGGGTTGTAAAGAGTCAGTCATGACTTAGCTATTGAACAACAACAATCAATAGAATATATATATATGTATAAATCTCCCAATTCATTCCACCCCAGCTCTTCCCCCATCATTGGTGTTCACACATTTGTTCTCTACTCAAATTGTTTGAGTAGATCTGTTCTCTACTTAAATACTTTTTTCTCTTTTTGGATGAAATAAAAGAAAATAACCAATGTCCAAAAAGGCTGCTTCACTTCGAGACATCAGCAGGAGTTTTAAGAGTGTGTCATCTGAAACGTCTCCCTCCCCTTAAACCAAGAAGCTAACGGACTTGGAGGCCGTGAGCAGAACTCCTTACCTAGCTCATGAGGGAACTCCTCGCACAGGATGGCTATGGAGGTGCTGAGTCCCTGCAGAAGGGACAGGGTGCAGGAGGCCCCGATAGCCAGGCCGTCGATGAAATTGTGGAGGGCATCACTGAGCGTTATCATCCAGGCGATCGTCCCTATTTCTGAGAGCTTCGGCCCCTTCAAGCAAGTACACGAGCTTGACTCTTTTTTTCCATCCTGTAAAATAACAGGAAATCAATCCACAGGATCACCGACACTTCCTGAAAGTCCAAACAATACACAGAAGTAGATGTATTATGTGTTGAGAGAGACAAATGTTTCCAACAGAAAGTCTTTCATAGTGGATAGGAACCACTAATCATAGAAGATGGAGCAAAAAACTTGGAGCAAGGAAAGGAAGAGACTGACAGGCCTTGAACAAACCACTTAAAAGACATTTTACTCTAGTTTCCCTTCAAACAATCCTTTTGACTTGTATGAACAAATTCTTACTACTCCCTTCCTAAAATGTAATATTAATAGACATTAACCTAAGAATTTGATTTATTCATACACTTTAAAGTAAAAGAAGTCTTTCAAAGACTGAACTTAAATTCTTTTCCATGTTATAATTTGAATGTGAAATCCACATTTAAAGCATGATAACATCAAGGAGTATGTATTCAAATCTATCCTGTGCCAGCCCTGTAACTGTGAGCAAGTAATCTGAGCTTTAGTGTCTTTGATCATGAAGTGAAGAGAATGCACAAAATTATTCATTTATTTTTCAATGACTTAGTAAGTTTCCACTGTGTTCCAGGCAGAGTTCTGGGTGTTTAGGCTATAATAACGTGGTCCCTACAAGCTCTAAATTTCAATGATTCTCTTAACAAATTACATGAAGTATGATTAAAACAGGCTTGCCTTTACACAACACTTCTTTCCACCATGAAACAACAGAAAATCCTAGAGCAGATTCTTTGTAAGAATTTTAATTTCCATAACAAATTTTTTCAAACAGAATTTAAATTTCCATCAAATTTACAAAATTGTATAAAATCAAATGACAGATGCCAACTGAAGCATATTCCAGAAACTGTGGGAAAAGATAATAAAATGCAAATTCATTTTTAAGTAGGGAAGCAATTTGCAATTAACTGGAGAACATTTTATTCCTAATTCTCCTCCCCTCAACTCTACCTCAGCAGCTAATCAACATATTTATTGAACATCTGCAATTTATACAACAGTGTGTTGAATGCTATGGGAAGTGCACAGAAGTGGAAAACATAGGTTCTATCTCCAAGAAACCTATTTACCTTGGAGAAACAAGATGTCAAGTATATGACTGACTCTAAAAATTGTGCAACATATATCAGCTGAAAAGGGCTTCCTTCAAAGCCATCATCTGAGAGGTGGTGCTTTTTCTCTGATGTCACTTAACTACTCAAAACACTTTGGGGACTATTCTTTCAAGGCTGACTTCCAGTCTTGCCACACGATTTCACTGTTTCATTAGTGGCAAACTTCATCTTTGAGGGATGTTTTGTTTGTGCATGCGTGCATGCTCAGTTGCTCAGTCGTGTCCGACTCTTCGTGACCCCATGCACTGCAGATTGCCAGGCTCCTCTGTCCGTGGGATTCTCCAGGCAAGAACACTGGAGTGGGTTGCCACGCCCTACTCCAGGGGATTTTCCAGGCCCAGGGATCTAAACCATGTCTCCTGTGGCTCCTGCATTGCAGGTGGATTCTTTACCACTGAGCTACCAGCAATTTGCAAGGGGAACATCCCCTTCTTTCAAAAACACAGGAAGCAACATTAATCGCCTTTACTTGGACTCTGAGGGAGAGGGAGAGGGTGGGATGATTCGGGAGAATGGCATTGAAACATGTATACTATCATGTAAGAAACGAAGTGCCAGTTTATGTTCAATACAGGATACAGGATGCTTGGGGCTGGTGCACAGGGATGATCCAGAGAGATGATATGGGGTGAGAGGTAGGAGGGAGTTTCAGGATTGGGAGCTCGTGTACACCTGTGGCTGATTCATGTCAATGTATGGCAAAACCAATACAGTATTGTAAAGCAGAATAAAGTAAAAATAATTTTTTTTTTAAAAAGGCAGTTCTTATCAGTATAAAAAGAATTCCTTCTAGTTTTAAAATGTGGTCTTTTCACTGTACAGTGTTAAAACATAAACTGAGTTAAATTAAATAATTTAAGAGTTTATTCAAGCAAGAATGAATTCCAACCTAGCAGTGTCAAACTGGGAGTAGTTAGGAGCACTCTGGGGATGGGAAGCTCAGGGAGACACATTTACAGAGAAAAGATGGAAGCAAAGCAAGGAAATTACTGGTTGACTACAGCTCAATGCCTAGTGGAATGTTAGGACTGACTGTCCTTAGGTTTTGGTTTTGTAAGCTTGAGGCATTTACAGGCTTAGCTTTTGGATTGCTTACATATGACATTTGAGCCACCTCAGCACAGATGGTGATTTCAGCCATGAAATTAAAAGACATTTCATCCTTGGAAGTTATGACCAACATAGACAGCATATTAAAAAGCAGAGACATTACTTTGTCAACAAAGGTCCATGTTTTCAAAGCTATGGTTTTTCCAGTAGTCATGTAGGGATGTGAGAGCTAGACTATAAAGAAAGCTGAGCGCCGAAGAATCGGTGCTTTTGAACTGTGGTGTTGGAGAAGACTCTTGAGAGTCCCTTGGACTGCAAGGAGATCCAACTAGTCCATCCTAAAGGATATCAGTCCTGGGTGTTCATTGGAAGGACTGATGTTGAAGCTGATACTCCAGTACTTTGGCCACCTGATATAAAGAGCCGACTCATTTGAAAAGACCCTGATTCTTGGAAAGATCGAGGGCTGGAGGAGAAGGGGAAAACAGAGAATGAGATGTTGGGTGGCATCACCAACTTAATGGACATGGATTTGGGTGGACTCTGGGAGATGGTGATGGACAGGGAAGCCTGATGTGCTGCCATTCATGGGGTCAGAAAGAGTCGGACATATCTGAGAGACTGAATTGAACTGAACTCTCCTCTTTTCACAGCTATTTGTAAGGCCTCCTCAGACAACTATTTATCCTTTTTGTATTTCCTTTTCTTGTGAATCGTCTTGATCCCTGCCTCCTGTACAATGTCATAAACTTTGTCCATAGCTCTTCAGGCACTCTGTCTGTCAGATTAATCCCTTGAATCTATTTGTCAGTTCCACTGTATATTCGTTAAGGGATTTGATTTAGGTCATACCTGAATGGTTTAGTGGTTTTCTCTACTTTCGTCAACTTAAGTCTGAATTTGCAACAAGAAGTTCATGATCTGAGCCACAGTTAGCTCCAGGTCTTGTTTTTGCTGATTATAGAGCTTCTCCATCTTCGGCTGCAAAGAATATAATCAATCTGATTTCGGTATTGACCATCTGATGATGTCCTTGTGTAGAGTCTCCTCTTGTGTGGTTGGAAGAGGGCATTTGCTATGACCAGTGCATTCTCTTGGCAAAACTCTACTAGCCTTTGCCCTGAATTATTATAAATTTCAACCATCTTATAAAAGGTAAAAATTGCATATATTGGTTATTCCTGTTGTTCTTGCCCTTTTCTGCTAATTTGGGGATTTCAATTGTGTTAAAGCTGATTAAATAAATGAATGAATTTACACATTCATTTTCCTACACCAAGTATTAACAATAAAAAGATTTATTTCAAACAATATGTCCCTTGATATAAGCATGTGCTAGGTCAGTTTCTTTGCTATTTTTTTAAAAACAGATCTAATTCAAAAGTTTTTTAAAACAGAACATTGTACATTTGATAGAAATTTTGACTGATTTTCGTAATACACTGATATAGCATGTCAAATCTTAGGAAGTTAGTTAAATTCTGGGAAAGAAATTTGTTTATAGTTCCAATTTTTCTCCTAGCAATTAAAGAAGGCTCTCCTTGTGCATTGCTTTCTTTTAGCATCTCTTTGGGCTTCCTTGGTGGCTCAGATCATAAAGAATCCACTTGCAACGTGGAAGACCTGGGTTCGATTCCTGGGTTGGGAAGATCCCCTGGAGTAGAGAATGGCTAACCACTCCCATATTCTTGCCTAGAGAATTCCATAGACTGTATAGTGCATGGGGCTGCAAAGAGTTGAACACGCTTGAGTGACTTTCATTCTCACTTTCAAGGGTACTCTAATTTTTCTGTCAAATTCTGACATCATTTTATTGGTTTCTGTTTTCAATCCTGATTCTGTCCTTGAAATACTTGTGCAAGTTCAATGTGGAATTAAGTGTAGGAAATAAGCTATTTCAACATTCTGTCCTCTATTTTTTTTGAAAAAATTTAATCCTTTCATTAGGATCTCTTGCCCAAAGCATGTTTTGTAGAGCAGTGAGCAATAGGACATTGATAGTCTTCTCTCTTAAAAAGTAAACATTTTGATATTGTCCATCTATTTTAGTTATTGAGTAAATTATGAAAGGAAATATACAAAGTGTTTTGGTTTTATAAGGCAGTTATATAAGGTATATGTTTGAAATAAACCAAGAGGTTTAGAAGACCATAGCATTAGTATTTAAACTATCTCCAGAAAAGAAATTTAGATTTGTTCATATTGGTCAATAATATACATTCCCAAAAAAATATTCTCTTCTCCATGCCATCACCTTATTTTGTGCATTCTGGACAGGGCATAAAAGGAACACAGCCCAGACAGCCACAGCAGGGCAGGTAAAGTTGGTGCAATAGAGCTACATGACAGAACTCTATTACAGTAAGTCATGCAATCCCAGAAATAACCTACGTGGAACATATTGCTTCTGCTACACATGTCAGAAACTGAACTTTGATTGATGTCACAACACAAAAACATATACTAAAACTTGGTAATTATGATGACCGTGTACAAGTATGCACAGCCTTGCCAGTAGTGTCAGTGGCTCTTATAATTAACAAATGGGCAAAAGATATCAATTTTGTATGCAGCTCAGGTCTTACAAATGTTTCTGGTTGCTGCCATCAGCATGTACACACGTAGGAAGGCATAATGGTCTGGTGATCATCACCTCTGAGACGGGACGGATCCTCTGGGGAGTGATTATTTACAGATAACCACACCACCTGGGGTGCCATATTGGTACTCTAAAAATTCATTAATGTGTGAGAAAAATGTGTCTTTTGTGCTGAAAGGGGAAGTTAGCAATTTAGAATATGAAACAGTGATATCTTGGCTATGGTTTGCACCCACTAAATCCTAGAGAACACTCACCCCAAAATTGAAATGCTCTTTTACTTAAGCAAGTTCATATAGCTTAAAAAAATAGCTCTAACAAATGTTCATAGCACTTCTGTAGAAGCATTTGCTCACAGGGAAAGTGGCAACTAGGTTTTAGATTGTCTAGAGAATTGATTTACTTTGAAAGATGAGTGATTTGATTTAGAAAAAGTTGGCTAAAATTTCTGAATTTTTAAAAAGTAAATTTTTAAATTGAAGTTAAAACATGTGGGGCATTTTTATTTGCTTACTTTTCTTTATTGCAAATCTGCCTTATAGAGGAAATTAAAGAAAAGAAAAAAAAACACATGAACCACCACTAAAGCTATACAATTTTTTCTATATTTCTTGCTGCCTTAGTTAGTCCATAGCAAGTTAAAAAGACAACTGAATACAGTTTTGAAAAGAACCAATTATGATAGCAATTGTTTACAAGAAATTTATATACTTTCTATAATTTAAATAATTTCTATAACTAAATGTTATATAGTATTTAAATATTTTCCAGAATATATTTGCTAATGAATATACTAAAATAACTAATAATTTCAACATCTAATAGAAACAGTCTTAGTTAAAGTCATCTATATATTCCTCTGTAGGTGTTTGTCTGTGTGGGTAAAATTTTAAGTAGATATAATTGCAAGGGTTTGTTTTAAACTTTTTTCTAAAGAGTCTGTAAGACTAGGAATATGTGTTTTTGCATTGGTTACAAGACTGATTCTTCCCCCAGATGAAATTCAAAGGTAGTTGAAGGTTTGGATTTAAATTTTAGAAATTGGAAGTTAACTCATTTTTCTTTTAAAAACAAATTATAATCCACCTGCTCTGTTTTTATTTCCTCTTAACTCATTTTAGTTTTTGAATATAAAGTAAATAATACTGCTACATTTGGTTTAACCTTGAATTTCCAAGGTAGAATTAGGAAAACAGGCAGAAGCATTTAAACTCTGTGAGGCATAAAGCTGTACCTGTCTTGTTCCCTGCAGTGGTAAAAGAATTTGTCTGCCAGTGCAGGGGACGCAAAAGATGTGGGCTCATCCCTGGGTTGCAAAGATACCCTGGAGTAGGAAATGGCAACCCACTACCGTCTTTTTGCTTGGAAGATTCCATGGACAGAAGAGCCTGCTGTGCATGAGTTGCAAGAGTCGGACACAACTAAGCAACTGAGCATGCATGCACGTCTTGTTCTCCATTAGTCTCTCATTATAACGGTGAACACTTACTGAGAAACTGCTTTGTGCCAGCTGTGGTAGCATAGCTCATTCACGTGATATCCTGTTTGGTCATCTTGACCATTGCTCCTTTCTCCCTCAAAGGTAAAATTTTAAGTAGATATAATTGCAAGGGTTTGTTTTAAACTTTTTTCTAAAGAGTCTGTAAGACTAGGAATATGTGTTTTTGCATTGGTTACAAGACTGATTCTTCCCCCAGATGAAATTCAAAGGTAGTTGAAGGTTTGGATTAAATTTTAGAAATTGGAAGTTAACTCATTTTTCTTTTAAAAACAAATTATAATCCACCTGCTCTGTTTTTATTTCCTCTTAACTCATTTTAGTTTTTGAATATAAAGTAAATAATACTGCTACATTTGGTTTAACCTTGAATTTCCAAGGTAGAATTAGGAAAACAGGCAGAAGCATTTAAACTCTGTGAGGCATAAAGCTGTACCTGTCTTGTTCCCTGCAGTGGTAAAAGAATTTGTCTGCCAGTGCAGGGGACGCAAAAGATGTGGGCTCATCCCTGGGTTGCAAAGATACCCTGGAGTAGGAAATGGCAACCCACTACCGTCTTTTTGCTTGGAAGATTCCATGGACAGAAGAGCCTGCTGTGCATGAGTTGCAAGAGTCGGACACAACTAAGCAACTGAGCATGCATGCACGTCTTGTTCTCCATTAGTCTCTCATTATAACGGTGAACACTTACTGAGAAACTGCTTTGTGCCAGCTGTGGTAGCATAGCTCATTCACGTGATATCCTGTTTGGTCATCTTGACCATTGCTCCTTTCTCCCTCAATGTAACTAGAGTAAATGTTTTAGAGACCCTTAGCACTGAGAAAGATTACACTGTCTCATCTCCTCCTCTTTGATATATGTAATTCTTCTTTTTTAAAGAAAAGTAAACAAATTCAAAGGCAAAAAATTTTTCATAAATACTGAAATTAAGTCCCCTTTTAACTTAGATTATTTTGATCAAATAATGGTAAGTTAAATTAGTTAAAGTTCTTTTTAACTCGCCCCTCCCCCAACTGATGTATTCAATATGTGCTTAATTTGTCTTCTATGGAATTTACCTATGACTCTCAGTGCCTACTGCAGTCCTGGAGCCATACTTCAGTGCCAGCTGATATGGTGATAGAAACAGGTCTAGGACGTTACCACTGTCTTCAAATAACTGGAGAGACAGGACATGCACATTTTTAAAAACAATTAATTTATTTATTTTAACTGGAGGCTAATTACTTTACAATATTGTAGTGGTTTTTGCCATAGGTTGACACGAATCAACCATGGGTGTATATGTGTCCCCCATCCTGAAACCCCATCCCTCAGGGTTACCCCAGTGCACCGGCTTTGAGTGCACTGTTTCAGGGCATGCACATTTTAAGGAAAGCTTAAAAATAAAAGAACATTTTAAGGGAATGCCAAGAAAGCTTACTTATAGAATAGCATCTGTTTCCATTTCACTCATCTGTTCATTATTATTATTATTTTCTGTTTCTGTATTGTTCTATGTAGGGAGTTTGGGGAAAAGACACATTGAGCCCATATAAGGAATGAAGTGTTGATGGCATGCAAATGATACAAAATAAATGAAAGAAAATACACACTCCAAGTCCTAATAAGATTTACATGTTTCAGCATCAGCAGAGTAGGGTCAAAAGTGCCTCAATAACACAGTCAGAGCATTGGGTTCCAATTATGCCATTGAGCTGCTTGAAACAAGCTACTTAATTTATCAGGTCTTCAGTTTATCTGTAAGATAAAGTTGCTGAGTAGCAGGTTATGATGATTCTTGCAGTGGATTCTTGCTCTAGTGTTCTATTTAGACTGTTTTTCTCTTGATGTTGTTTCCCTTTTCCAGAGATATCTTTCAGAAGCATTGGGGTATCAACTCATGGAAAAGTGAAAGTTCACATTCAAAAAAAGCCAACAGATGAGAGTTATGGTTATTTTTTCAATAGTTTCGTTCTGCCTACATATACTGAGTCTGCACCTATGATGTGTAAAATATTGTGGCAATGCAAAGGTAGAGTCTTTGTCCAAGACACAGTTCTAGAAAATGTTCAAGGGGAGAAGAGTAGAATAGAATCTTTAAAGTGAGGAGAATGGAATGAGGGAGGACTTCATGGCAGAGGTTACATCTGAACTTCATCTTTCAATTGGTCAATTATCATTACATCTGTTTAAAGGTGCCATGTTTTACCTGAAGCATATCGTGTGGTCATCGGTATGGAAACACAAGCAAGATACAGACCCAAATTTGATTTGCACCAAGTGAAACTTCAAGAAAAGTAAATTTTATTTTTAAAATATTGCCTCTGATTTTCTTAGCATTTGACATTTAGGTGAGACATGAATAACTTCATGGAGTTTTGAATAATTCATATTTTATTGGGAAAGATACAAAATCATTTCCATTGTCTTAATCAAATAAGAGTTATCTCACTTGAATTATTGTTCATTCAGTAAAACGGCCTATAATTTCATGTTGATAGGAATATTACTGCATCCAATAGAATGTAGTTTACTATTCTCTGTCCTTTCCAAAATCATGCTCTGCTTGAAACTTTTGGTTTATGGGCTTTTCCCCTCATGAGAGTACTAACCTGAATGTGTCCTGTGAAATGTTATACTGCACAAAAACTGGCTGTTCCAGCTTTCATGAAGAAGATTATATAGCCCATGGGTTCTGCTTGGCAAGTTTTTCCTCACTCTACACCTCTACTTGTGGTGAGCTCCACAGACTGTCAACAGCTCTGCCTTTAATGGGTGTTACTACATTTCCTCAGTGACTGATTTTTATTAGTTTCAAAAGATAACAGCATATGTACACACACATGCTGATGTTTCTGAAGGGCACTATGGTACAAAGATTAGAGTGATTTTGCTTTCTTCCTGATCAAACAATGTGTCTTAGAGAGCACGGGTGAATTTAGTTTTGTGTCACGAGAAAGAATAAAACCTATTGACATTGTTACTTATCAGCTTTTTTCAATCTTAATGCCAAGGTCTGCCTGTTTGGTTAGTAAGGGTTGAGATCATAAGGTTAGATATTACATAAAATTCAGAATTTTCAGAATGTGTGCTAATCCAGAAATTATTTCAAAGGGAAGAGGCAAGAAGCCCATGATTTAAGCACAGGTGTTTAATGGCCAACCATGGAGTTAGGTTCACCTCATAACAGTGAAAACCTCTAGGGGGACCAAAAATTAACACAGTGTAGGACTTCATTAGAGTGAATACCAATGAGAGAAAGCACAGTTGTAAGTTGTGAGATTTGAACAAAATTAATTCAGCTACACCTGGCAAGCTGTGTATTGTAAAAGACTTTAGCACACATCCTGGCAGCAATATAAAAGAGCAAAAGGAAACTGCCAGGTCTGGCAAGATACATCACTGTTTTATCTTAGACACTGAGATCCTTGGGGTATTTCAAATCCTCAGTTATAGCTTCTATAATGACTTATTTATGCAGTTATGTCAAACAACCTAAGTATAATGTATGAAATGGCATCAGTCACATCCACGTAAAGCATAGGAAGTCAGTCTGCAAAAGTAGAGGACTTTTCTTCGCAGCCTAGAAATCTCATCTTAAACGAATAATGTGTGAAGCACATAAGGAAAAACTTCTAATGTTATATTCACTCTACAAACAATATGGTGATTCAGTGATGTACTGGATACTGTAGTAACAGACTCAGTAATAATGTGAATAAAATGCTTAAACGGTGGGCTCTTTCTTCAGACTGATAATAGGGTAATCTTAAGCATCTTCCAACTACATGGGACATGATCTGTACAGGGAAGACAAATCATCCCCAAGCAGCACTTGCATAGATGGTTTAAGATAGTCTTACAGTGAGTGGAAAGTCTGGAAATCACAACTGAATGATCAGTGAAGGAAGAGTTATTTAATGATGATGGAAAATCTATATGACAGAAATTTGTACAGCTTCTATTTCATAAGTTTTGTCTTCTGATACTTTCAACATCTTGGTAAGAAAAGGTCAGCATCTTTGGGTGTAAGTGTTAGAAACCTGAAACCCCAATATCACAAAACAAGTTATCTCACATACTTGCAAAATCCAGGGGTAGGCCTGATTGCAGCACTGATCTCTTCACATTTTGGGTGTGCTTTACAGGGGACTGGGCTCCTGCCAGACTCCACCTGGTAATAGCTCAATGAAAGAGAACATCTTTTCCCAGCAGCTCTCAGATAAGAGTTTGAGTTCCCTCTACTTATATGTCAGGTGCACATGCTACTTCTCACTGCTCCTTCTGCCCTCCTGCCCTCTCTTCTCACTCTATAGCTATCCCTTGGTGGTCTCATCTATGCCTAACTTCAGCCCCCACCTGCATGCTCATGACTCCCAAGTCCACTTTTGTAGCTTCTGTAGTGTTCCTGAACTACATACCTATGTGTCAAATTGCCTGCTAGAAATCTTTATGGAGTGTCTCAGAACTTCCTAGGTATTTAGAAGGCTTTGTTGTGTAGTCTGCTATCTGCTTCATTTCAAGAACATGTGTGAGACTGTGCAAAATGGATTTGTATCTGTAAACTATTCAGTCTGAGAACTGAGATTATGTCTTGCTTCTATACTTACTATACTAAACATCAGTTTCATCATTTGCAAATGAGCACCATTTATATTGCAAGATTTTGTGAAGGTTAAGTATGCAAAAGTTTCATTTGAGTATTGGAAATTTAATGGACTAAGGCATGTTGACTCTGATTAATGGTGATTATTGGCATGCGCTATTAGGAAGGTTTCTGATGAAATGTCCAAGCTCTTCTGGAAAGGGATTGGTGATTGGTCAGTGATATCTAATCTGAGAATGAGAAGGGAAAGAGTCAGTCTTCAGGCCTCATACTTGCTTCTCTAATAGGAACTTAAGGAATAGAAGTAACATTTTTATGTTCAGTTGTGTTTGTTAATATCCCCATCATTCTTTATTAAAAACTTATAGTGTATAATTTTCAGGTGTGCAGCAGTGTAGTTTAACATCTGTATACACTACAGATTGATCACCACCACCATCTCTCACCATACAGTTGATCTGACTGACCCATTTCACCTAATCCCCAACCCTTTTCGCCTCTGATAACTACTGATTGGTTCCCTATGTGTATGAGTTTGTTTTTATTTATTTTGTTTATTTGTTGGCTTTATTTTTTATTTGTTTTTAATATTTATAATTTATTTTTTAATCTTTGAAAATAAAAGTTTATATTTTCTTCAGATTATAGGGTTAATCACAATAATTTGTGCCTCCCTGTCCCTTCATTTTTCCTAGTGGAAAAAATTTCAATTACTATAGCTATTTCTTTTAGTTTTTACTTCTCAGACTCTAAATAATATGATTATAATGCTACTTATTGATTTTTATTTTTTTGTCACTATCTGTGTAGTGACACTACTAGCTTTCTTTTATAGCCATTCCAACGAACACATGTATAATTTCCATCATCCTAAATAAAAAATATTTCTGGGTCAATGTTTGGTATTTACATTATTATGGCTATCATTTATTATTCATTCTCTGATTACATTGTTATTTTTTAAATTTTATTTTATTAATAAATTTTATCTATAATATTTTTTATATTTTTAATTTTATTTTTAATTTTAGTTTTACTTTATTCTACGTTACAATGCTGTATTGGTTTTGCCATACATTGACATGAATCAGCCACAGGTGTACCCAATCTCCCAATGCTGAAGCCCCCTCCCACCTCCCACCCCATATCATCTCTCTGGATCATCCTGTGCACCAGCCCCAAGCATCCTGTATCCTGTATTGAACATAGACTGGCACTTCGTTTCTTACATGATAGTATACATGTTTCAATGCCATTCTCCCAAATCATCCCACCCTCTCCCTCTCCCTCAGAGTTATTCTTATACACCGTTTTGTTTTTCATATTTTGTTGGCTTCTTTATTTGCTTTCTCAATATATATATATGTCCTTAATTCATCCCCAACTGTACCACACATACAACTGTCCCAGGTATTATGTTAGTATCATCTTTACTGTGAACCTGAGGATTCTTTTCACACCCATCCTCCTTTGGATCTTCCATTTTCTGGACCCACTCTCTTCTTATTCCTTGTTCATCTTTTTGGTGGAACATATTTTCTAGAAGTAATTTTTCCCCAAAAAAGGATCCATTGGAGGTAAAGTTTTTGAATATGTTTTGTTGTTATTGTTTTTGTTTAGTTACTCAGTCGTGTCCAACTCTTTGTGACCTCATGGACTGTAGCCCACCAGGCTCCTCTGTCTGTGGGATTCTCTAGGCAAGAATACTAGAGTGGGTTGCCATTTCCTTCTCCAGGGGATCTGCCCAACCCAGAGATCTACGTGATTGAAAATATTGTTTTTTCCTACCCTCACACCTGATTCATGGCTTGGCAGCAGACTCTCCTGGAAAAATGGCAGAGTTGCCACAAACCTTCTTTTTGTAAAATGTAGGATCTGTAAAGCATACTGCAATATATCACAATAAAATGTTTGTACAATGATGAATGTTTGTACAAATACTAACTTCAATGGGTGTGGACTTATATGTAAAATGTCAAGATGTGAAACTTTATAGAGTAGAAAATCTTCAGAATTTAGGGAGAAGCAAAGTTTTCTTAGATTTGACACTGTAAGTATGGTTTATAAAAGGAAATACATGATAAATTGGACTTTATCACAATGAAAAATATTTTGTTCTGCAAAATATTCTAGTAAGAGTATAAAAGACAAAGTGTGTACAAGGAGAAAGTGTTTGCAAATCACATATCTGACAAAGTATCTAGAATATATCAAGAACTCTCAATAGTCAACATAAAACACCAAACTGTCTAATTAGAAAATATGTGAGAGACATGATGAGACGTTTGATGAATGATGAATATAGATGACAAATAAGCACATGAAATGATTTCAACATCATTAGCCATCAGAAAATTGCAAATGAAAACCATGAATATCACCATATACCTTTCAGAACTGGATATATAAATTAGGATGCAAATCAGTCCTGAATATTCACTGGAAGGATTGATGCTGAAACTGAAACTCCAGTATTATGGCCACCTGATGTGAACAACTGACTCATTAGAAAAGACCCTGATGCTGGGAGGGATTGGGGGCAGGAGGAGAAGGGGACGGCAGAGGATGACATGCTTGGATGGCATCACCGACTAGATGGACATGAGTTTGAGTAAGCTCTGGGAGCTGGTGATAGACAGGGAAGCCTGGCGAGCTGCAGTCCATAGGGTCACAAAGATTCAGACACAATTGAGCAACTGAACCAAAATGTAGACAAGTGGCATTATGTCACCTTCCCTTAAAGAGTACCCCTCCTTTTTTTCCCCTGGCTTGGAGTGAAATCATTGTTGAATACCTTCTATACTGTGAGGGTTTAGTTTTTGTTAGAGTTGGCTATTTGGTTTTATCCTCAATCCTATGGCATTTTCTTTTCTCTAAAATTGATTCTTATTACTAAGCAATCATCTTTCTGGGGTCTTAAGGAATTAGTGATGTCTCAGTAAGATCCCTCTAATCTGGCTGGGTTAGACCTCCCATAACTACTAGAATTGTGGTTATGGGATATCCACTAAGCTCTCAGCCCCACACAGTCTCTAGACTTTTCAGAATCCCTCCCTGGGCCATGATCCAGCTTTAGTTAAAGATCTCTAAAGAACCTACACAGAATTCTGGAGAAATTCTAGCTTATCTTAGCTCCTATTTTTCTGGCACTGTGCCCTGCAAATTATAGATTCTTCAGAATCCACACTCTCATCTCTGCATCTTTATCTCAAATTGTCTGCCTTGGCCCCAGCTCCATCATTTGCCCCCAGGCAGAAAGCTGAGGCCAATCTGAGGCTCAGACCATATGTTAACTTCATTGCAGAATCATAGGTTTGTATTTATTATGTCCAATGCCTAAAAACAGTTACCTCATATACTTTGCCAAGATGTAAGCTATTTATGGGAGGAAAGTGTGTCTGAGACTGATAACTCCAGCATAGCCAGGAGGCAGTTTGGTTAGAAAATATTACATTAATTTTCTTCTGGCCCTATTTTATATGCTTAAAATTTTAAGTCAAGTGCAATTTTTTGGGGTCACTGTTGTGAGGTAAAAATCTAAACATTTCTTCCTTCATTTATGGAACAAAATCTGTCAATATACTTACTGATTTGTTAACTTGTGGTATATTTAACTTTTTATATATTATGTTCTGAAGATATATAATATGCCATATTATCTTGATTCCTCTTACTCTGATATCTAATGGTTTTATTTATTGTTGCTTTATAAGAGATTTAATGTCTATTAATCTATTATTACTCAAGTAAACTCTCAGTAATATTTTGTTGTTGTTCAGTCACTAATCATGTCTGACTTTTGGGACACAATGGACTGCAACCAGGCTCCTCTGTCCTCCACTATCTCCCAGGGATTGCTCAAATTCATGTCCATTGAGTCAATGATGCTATCTAACTATCTCATCATCTGCCACCTCCTTCTCCTTTTGCCTTCCATCTTGCCCAGCAGTAGGGTCTTTCCCAGTGTTTGATGTCAGGTGGCCAAGGTATTGGAGCATCAGCTTAAGCATCAGTCCTTCCAATAAATATTCAGCATTGATTTCCTTTAGGACTGACTGATTTAATCTCCTTGTCTGCCAAAACAGTCTTATTGTGTCTTTTCATGCACCACAATTAAAAAAGCATCAATGTTTTTAGGTGCTCAGCCTTCTTTATGGTCCAACTCTCACATCTGTACATGACTACTGTAAAAACCATAGTTTTGACTATATGGATCTTGTTGGCAAAGTGATGTCTGCTTTTTAATATGCCATCTAGATTTGTCATAGCTTTCCTTCCAAGGAGCAAGTGTCTTTTAATTTTTTGACTCCAGTCACCACACACAGTGATTTTGGAGCCCAAGAAAATAAAATCTAGCACTGCTTCCACTTTTTTCCCTTCTTGCTGTGAAATGATGGTATTGGATGCCATGAACTTGGTTTTTTGAATGTTTAATGTTGAGTTTTGAGCCAGTTTTCTTTACTCTTCTCTTTCACCTTTGTCAAGAGGCTCTTTAGTTCCTCTTCACTTTCTGCCATTCTCTTGGTTTAGAATTACTTTATAACATTAAAGAATTCAACACAGACATTTAGATAATATTGTTTCATGTTTAAAATAACATAAGGAGGGACTTCTGTGATGGTCTAGTGGCTAAGACTCTGAGCTTCCAATGCATGGGGTCCAGGTTTGATCCCTGGTCTGGAAACTATATCCCACGTGAAGCAACTAAGACTTGGCACAGCTGAATAAATAAGAATAAATACTTAAAAAACTAAATAAAATAACATAAGGAAACTGTTCTTGTTATATCTTTTCATGGACAGAATTAATTTGAGGAAAAAGAAAATATTCCTGTTTTACTTCTAGAATTTAGAGAGAGTAACTAAACTAGGGTCTTACTTCCTCTAGTTTAGAGAGGGTCTCTTTCACAAAGTTATTTCTATATAGACTGCTAGAGATATGTTTACTCTTTTCTTTGATAGTACAGCAAGGACTGGGAAAGAGTAAATAAGTGAAGGTGATTTACCAGTCTATTTCAAAATATCTGCCCATGGTTGTATTAAGTTGTGTATCATGTGATTTTTCACTTTATAGCCAAAGACTTTCTTGTCATTAGAATAGAATGAACCTATGTGATTAGAGTCTGGCACAATTTACCAGGCAGTGGTGAGAGAATTCCTGAAATATATATTGTCACAAGGTTTTAGTTTATCAAATATGTTAATAGGTATATATATAAGCAAGTCTTTGAAGCAAACTCTCGTAAAATATTCATAATGATAAAAAATGTGATTGTCGCCATGGGAATGTGTTTACATGGTGATCAAGCTTTTCCAATTTACTTAAAATTTTTGTACTTTTTAGTGAGGAAGCCAACTTGGATGACTGTCATCTCTATTTGAACATGTGTCATTGAATACCAGCATGAAATTCTATAGTGTTGAAATCTTAATAAAACCTTCAGGTTAAATTCAAAACTTTTTCAGAGTCAGGTTTAATAGGATATTTATTTCCCTACCTGTGTTTTGAAGATTTAGAGTACTTTCTACAGAACTGCTAAAAATACACATCTTTTAGTTCAATTCAATTCAGGGAGAACATGCTTCCTTCTCTATGTGTTTGTGTATGTTCCATAACTCATAATGACCATAATGAAACTTCATCATCCTTTTTACTTATCACTAGGAAATACAAAGCTGGGCTGCCTTTAGCACTGGGTTAAAATTCATTTTAGGAGATGCTTAAAATGTCATTACCTTGAGAAGTTATTCTGCTGAAATGAGAGAAAACAGCTTTCTGGTTACATTGCTTTTTTCCTACCTGAGGTTCACAGTATTTTCTTTCTTTGTTCATTATTTTTTGGGTGTTGGTGACCATAATCTGGTAAAATGCATCTGGTTGGTATGTGACCTGCCTTGCTAAAGTTTCTAAAACTAATGTGTATATAATTATTATCTTTACATTTTTGAAGCAAACTTTCTACATTTCTTTATTGGAAAAAAGGGCAATGCTGTACTTTATTGGATAAGGAAATGGCAACCCACTCCGGTATTTTTGCCTGGAGAATCCTGTGGACAAAGGAGTCTGGTGAGCTGCTCTCCATGGGGTTGCACAGACTTGGACATGACTAAAGCGACTTAGCAGCAGCAGCATACTTTATTACAATTAGACAAATGGAGAGTAGCTTTAGGGGATATAGATAAAGGTAAAATTCCAGGAGTATAATAAAAAATGCATGTGTCACTTGGAACCAGATTAAATTAAATACTGGTACACAATAGACATGGCTGAGATTACAGTGAGAAGAGAGACGAATGGGATGATTTATAATAAAAATAAAATAATAATCATTTATTTTTTAAATTTTTTTATCTATGCTCAAATCAATATAATTTTTTTGTTTATAAAATTTTTTGTTTAAATTCATCATATTAATGCCAGACATACAGACAGTGGTTCACATTTGTAAGTACTGGGAGATGATCACAATTAACATTTGTCACCATACACAGTCAGTCAGAGATTTTCTTGTGATGACTACTTTCAAGATCCACTCTCTCAGCAACTTCCATATAAGACACCTGTGTTACAGTAACACACTGCCAGGTGGTCACTGACATGAGGTGTTCCTCATATTACAGCAATTGCCCAGCCTCTTATCAGGTTTACATATTGGCTCTAACGGATGTGAGAGCTGGACCATAAAGAAAGTTGAGCATCAAAGAATTGATGCTTTTGAACTGTGGTGTTGGAGAAGACTCTTGAGAGTCCCTTAGACTGCAAGGAGATCAAGCCAGTCAATCCTAAAGGAAATCAACACTAAATATTCATTGGAAGGACTGATGCTGAACCTGAAGCTCCAGTACTTTGGCCACTGATATGAAGAGCTTGACTCACTGGGAAAGACCTTGATGCTGGGAAATATTGAAGTCAGGAGGAGAAGGGGATGACAGAAGATGAGATGGTTGAATGGCATCACCAACTGAATGGACAGGAGTTTGAGTAAGCTCTGGGAATTGGTGATGGACAGGGAAGCCTGGGGTACTGCAACCCATGGAGTGGCAGGGTCGGACACGACTGAGCAACTGAACTGACTGGAGAGTTGAGAGGCTGGATGGTTGAGTTCTGTGAAGCATGAACATCAATTTGTCCCTACTGAGTTGTTAGGCTCCTGCTTTTCCTAATTCAACCAATGGTTCATATGGAGGACACTGTTAGTGCGCTAGTTTCGGCCAAGTGCTGTAGGAACATGCCTTTTTTTGTGTGTCAAAAAAATAAAAACACATTGTTGCTTTGAGATTAATGTTTTAAATTAATTATTATTATTGAGCTTCCCAGATGGCACTAGTGGTAAAGAATATGCCTGCCAATTCAGGAGACGTGGGTTTGATTCCTGGGTTGGAAAGACCCACTGGAGGAGGACAGAGCAACTCACTCCAGTATTCTTGGCTGGAGAATCCCATGGACAGGTGAGCCTGGTGGACTACAATCCACAAGGTCGCAAAGAGTCAGATATGACTGAGCGACTTGGCACACACACATCATTATTATTCTGGCTGCACTGCACAGCTTGTGGGATCTTAATTCCCCGACTAGGGACTGAACCCAGTCAGGCCCTCGACAGTGAAAGCACAGAATCCTAATCACTGGGTCTCCAGGGAATTCCTTGAGATTAACTTTTAAAACCAAGACTGTGGGACCTTCCTGGTGGCCCCATGATTAGGAATCCACCTGCCAATGCTGGGGACACAGGTTTGATCCCTGATCCAGGATACCACATGCCACACAGCAGCTACGCCTGTGTGCCACAACTGAGCCTGTGCTCAAGCCCGCACAGCCTCGAGTCAGTGCTCCACCAGGGAAGCCACTGCAAGGCGAAGCCTGTGCACTGCAATGAAGAGCAGTCCCTGCTCACTGCATCTAGAGAGAGCCTGCATGCAGCAATGAGGACCCAGTGCAACCAAAAATAGAAACTAAAAAAAAAATCAAGACTGTGTGTCAAAGGCCTTCAGGAGGTCGTGTTGACTGTCTTTGAAGCACCAGCTGGAGGGAGCCGTTGGGGTGGGGGAAGCAGACCCCTCTGTAACTGAAGCACACTTACAACGCAATTCTGGGAAGCCGTGTGTACCCCACTCCTCCAGGTGCTCCTCCAGAAACCTTGTGTCCAGTGAGCACTTAGTCCAGGGCCACTGGCCAGTTCTTTCAGTGGCCCTTGCAGGCCCCAGACTGGGACAAAAGCCCCTTGGCAGAGTTGTGCTGTGGAGTTCTGTGCCAAGCGGGGAGGAGCTTGTCCTGGAGCTGAAAACTTTCACAACCTTGAGCAAACAAGTGTTTGCATCAGAAGGACTCCTGCTCACTTCTTCAGTCTTCCCAGCTGGGAAGCTCAGCAGGCTCTCAGCAGTCACACTAGAGCCTCAGGACTTGCTTTTCTGCATGTTCCCTAAGGACGCAAGTGTGAACTATTCAGGTGTTGAAAAAATGTGTCGGGTTGCTTGGCTGTGTGCAGCAGACTCAGGTCCTCAAGCTACAGCTTCACCTTCTCACCATTAACTCCAGACTTCAAATCTTCCCCCGGTACTCCGGCAGCACCCTAACTACGAGCAGACGAGCTGCGCGAGTCTGTGGGTCTGTCCAGAAGGAGAAGAGGATGGGGACTGTGTTCTCAATGAGAAGGATCCACGGCAGGACCACTGAAAAGTGTCTCAAAGACACGGGGTACTGCCTGATGCTTCAGAGGTTAATCCACCTGCCAACACAGAGGACACTGGTGTGATCCCTGGGCACCTAGAGTTGGAGCACTGTAACTAGAGAAAGCCTTCATGCAGCCACAAAGACCTGTTTACTCAGTGCAGGATACAGGCCTCCGAATTTCTCATTCTGCGTCATGAAATTGTTAATGGTGATCGGGTTTCGCGGGAGGAATCTAGGCGATTAGCGTGAAGGTAGGAAAGGAAGGCGATTGCTGGGCGCAAAGGCTTACAGATGGCAGATGTGTTGGCGTCGTCCCAGGCTGACCCGGGAACAGGAAGGCGGCAGGGTCCAGGGGACGAACACTTGCCTGGCTACTTGGTGTTTTTACGACGCTCATCTGCGTGGAAGGCAGTGTGCATAGCGGAGCGCCGGCCACTCGCGGCTGGCCACGGTTTCTAGTTCCACACTCTGCGGGCTACTCGCCACCAGCGGCCCCACCACAGACTGCCGCCCAGGCTCCAGGCGATTCCGTCGGGGCGCTCTGGAAGCCTGCTCCTAAGTGTGCGCTCCGCCCACAGAGAGGGTGAACGGGCTCCACGCGGCATCCCGCATTACAGCTTGGGACGTGGAGGGCGAGGCCTCCAGTGGCGCACTAGCAGGCAGGCAGGCCAGAGATTTGCCAGACCCAGACAACCGCCGTCCTCGCAGCGGGAACCACAAGAACACCGGCAACGCGGCGCCATATCTCCCCGTGCCGCGAGGACTCAATAATAATCATTTATTGAGCACTAATATGTCAGATACTGTGCTAAACACTAAACGTGTATTTTTTCCAAATATAATTCTCAGGTAAACCCTGTCATCCAGATACTATTGTCATATTTTTTGAATCTCCAAAAGTGACTTGCTCTAAGATAAAGTAACTTTAATAATACAGACGTCTATAGAATATTAGAAGAGGACTAGATCTGGCAGACCATTTAGTTAAATGATAAAAATAATAATGACAAAAAGATCAGTCATTGTAGTTGATAATGTTTATTATGTGCTTACTATATGCCTTTCACTTACTGCACAGGTATTATCCTATTTATGGTCACAATTAGTCTATGAGATAGGTGCTGTTTTTCTCATTTTACAGAAAATAAAATTAACACTCTAGAAAATTATAAAACTTTGTCTTTTAAAGTATCAGCTTCTCCCCAAATTCTGAACCTGTTGAAAGGGAAGCCAAAATGTCAGATAGTGGAAAATCAAAATACCACATTTATGACTGACATTAGAATGTGGCTTATTTCTGTGGACAACTAATTTGCTAAGAGCAAAGCTGAGGCAAAGCCCTGCTAACCTAGGTAGGCCTCTCCAAAATGAGGTGGTGGTCTGTAAGATGTGGGGCATTATAGAGCAGAGAAGCCGTGCTCTCCATTGGTGGGTCTATTCTGGAAAGAGAAAAAAAAATTGCAGGTATTTAGCCTTGAAGTCTCACTTCTACCAACTCACTTTTCCGAACAGGTAGCCATCCCTTTCCAGGGTTAACTGAGGCAATAATGAGATCCAGAGAAAAACACATTGCTGCTTTGAGATTAATGTTTTAAATTAATTATCATTATTATTGGGCTTCCCAGATGGCATTAGTGATAAAGAATATGCCTGCCAATTCAGGAGACGTGGGTTTGATTCCTGGGTTGGGAAGACCTGCTGGAGGACAGAGCAACTCACTCCAGTATTCTTGGCTAGAATCCCATGGACAGGTGAGCCTGGTGGACTACGATCCACAAGGTCACAAAGAGTCAGACATGACTGAGCGACTTGGCACACACACATCATTATTATTTTGGCCATACTGCACAGCTTGTGGGATCTTAATTCCCCAACTAGGGACTGAACCCAGCCAGGCCCTCAACAGTGAAAGCACAGAATCCTAATCACTGGATCCCCAGGGAATTCCTTGAGATTAACTTTTAAAACCAAGACTGTGGGACCTTCCTGGTGAAAACACATTGTTGCTTTGAGATTAATGTTTTAAATTAATTATTATTATTGAGCTTCCCAGATGGCACTAGTGGTAAAGAATATGCCTGCCAATTCAGGAGACGTGGGTTTGATTCCTGGGTTGGAAAGACCCACTGGAGGAGGACAGAGCAACTCACTCCAGTATTCTTGGCTGGAGAATCCCATGGACAGGTGAGCCTGGTGGACTACAATCCACAAGGTCGCAAAGAGTCAGATATGACTGAGCGACTTGGCACACACACATCATTATTATTCTGGCTGCACTGCACAGCCTGTGGGATCTTAATTCCCCGACTAGGGACTGAACCCAGTCAGGCCCTCGACAGTGAAAGCACAGAATCCTAATCACTGGGTCTCCAGGGAATTCCTTGAGATTAACTTTTAAAACCAAGACTGTGGGACCTTCCTGGTGGCCCCATGATTAGGAATCCACCTGCCAATGCTGGGGACACAGGTTTGATCCCTGATCCAGGATACCACATGCCACACAGCAGCTACGCCTGTGTGCCACAACTGAGCCTGTGCTCAAGCCCGCACAGCCTCGAGTCAGTGCTCCACCAGGGAAGCCACTGCAAGGCGAAGCCTGTGCACTGCAATGAAGAGCAGTCCCTGCTCACTGCATCTAGAGAGAGCCTGCATGCAGCAATGAGGACCCAGTGCAACCAAAAATAGAAACTAAAAAAAAAATCAAGACTGTGTGTCAAAGGCCTTCAGGAGGTCGTGTTGACTGTCTTTGAAGCACCAGCTGGAGGGAGCCGTTGGGGTGGGGGAAGCAGACCCCTCTGTAACTGAAGCACACTTACAACGCAATTCTGGGAAGCCGTGTGTACCCCACTCCTCCAGGTGCTCCTCCAGAAACCTTGTGTCCAGTGAGCACTTAGTCCAGGGCCACTGGCCAGTTCTTTCAGTGGCCCTTGCAGGCCCCAGACTGGGACAAAAGCCCCTTGGCAGAGTTGTGCTGTGGAGTTCTGTGCCAAGCGGGGAGGAGCTTGTCCTGGAGCTGAAAACTTTCACAACCTTGAGCAAACAAGTGTTTGCATCAGAAGGACTCCTGCTCACTTCTTCAGTCTTCCCAGCTGGGAAGCTCAGCAGGCTCTCAGCAGTCACACTAGAGCCTCAGGACTTGCTTTTCTGCATGTTCCCTAAGGACGCAAGTGTGAACTATTCAGGTGTTGAAAAAATGTGTCGGGTTGCTTGGCTGTGTGCAGCAGACTCAGGTCCTCAAGCTACAGCTTCACCTTCTCACCATTAACTCCAGACTTCAAATCTTCCCCCGGTACTCCGGCAGCACCCTAACTATGAGCAGACGAGCTGCGCGAGTCTGTGGGTCTGTCCAGAAGGAGAAGAGGATGGGGACTGTGTTCTCAATGAGAAGGATCCACGGCAGGACCACTGAAAAGTGTCTCAAAGACACGGGGTACTGCCTGATGCTTCAGAGGTTAATCCACCTGCCAACACAGAGGACACTGGTGTGATCCCTGGGCACCTAGAGTTGGAGCACTGTAACTAGAGAAAGCCTTCATGCAGCCACAAAGACCTGTTTACTCAGTGCAGGATACAGGCCTCCGAATTTCTCATTCTGCGTCATGAAATTGTTAATGGTGATCGGGTTTCGCGGGAGGAATCTAGGCGATTAGCGTGAAGGTAGGAAAGGAAGGCGATTGCTGGGCGCAAAGGCTTACAGATGGCAGATGTGTTGGCGTCGTCCCAGGCTGACCCGGGAACAGGAAGGCGGCAGGGTCCAGGGGACGAACACTTGCCTGGCTACTTGGTGTTTTTACGACGCTCATCTGCGTGGAAGGCAGTGTGCATAGCGGAGCGCCGGCCACTCGCGGCTGGCCACGGTTTCTAGTTCCACACTCTGCGGGCTACTCGCCACCAGCGGCCCCACCACAGACTGCCGCCCAGGCTCCAGGCGATTCCGTCGGGGCGCTCTGGAAGCCTGCTCCTAAGTGTGCGCTCCGCCCACAGAGAGGGTGAACGGGCTCCACGCGGCATCCCGCATTACAGCTTGGGACGTGGAGGGCGAGGCCTCCAGTGGCGCACTAGCAGGCAGGCAGGCCAGAGATTTGCCAGACCCAGACAACCGCCGTCCTCGCAGCGGGAACCACAAGAACACCGGCAACGCGGCGCCATATCTCCCCGTGCCGCGAGGACTCAATAATAATCATTTATTGAGCACTAATATGTCAGATACTGTGCTAAACACTAAACGTGTATTTTTTCCAAATATAATTCTCAGGTAAACCCTGTCATCCAGATACTATTGTCATATTTTTTGAATCTCCAAAAGTGACTTGCTCTAAGATAAAGTAACTTTAATAATACAGACGTCTATAGAATATTAGAAGAGGACTAGATCTGGCAGACCATTTAGTTAAATGATAAAAATAATAATGACAAAAAGATCAGTCATTGTAGTTGATAATGTTTATTATGTGCTTACTATATGCCTTTCACTTACTGCACAGGTATTATCCTATTTATGGTCACAATTAGTCTATGAGATAGGTGCTGTTTTTCTCATTTTACAGAAAATAAAATTAACACTCTAGAAAATTATAAAACTTTGTCTTTTAAAGTATCAGCTTCTCCCCAAATTCTGAACCTGTTGAAAGGGAAGCCAAAATGTCAGATAGTGGAAAATCAAAATACCACATTTATGACTGACATTAGAATGTGGCTTATTTCTGTGGACAACTAATTTGCTAAGAGCAAAGCTGAGGCAAAGCCCTGCTAACCTAGGTAGGCCTCTCCAAAATGAGGTGGTGGTCTGTAAGATGTGGGGCATTATAGAGCAGAGAAGCCGTGCTCTCCATTGGTGGGTCTATTCTGGAAAGAGAAAAAAAAATTGCAGGTATTTAGCCTTGAAGTCTCACTTCTACCAACTCACTTTTCCGAACAGGTAGCCATCCCTTTCCAGGGTTAACTGAGGCAATAATGAGATCCAGAGGACAAAGATGCCTCCAGGTGGAAGGAAAGAACAAGAATGCAGAGCTAATGTCTTCTCCAACCGCTGTGTGATGAAGCAGATCTTCCACCCATTGGGATAAACCGCATCCTTTCTAGTATATCAGTAAGATAATTAATACAAAGCACTTACTACAGTGTCTGGTACTTGGAAACACACAGTAAAAGGTGGCTATTAATATTATTATCAATATAGAAGCTGATGTTCAGTCTTGGAGTCAGGTTTCCCTGACTCATAAGCTCACACGCTTAAGCCTGTATTGCTTTCCAAGGCTTCCTCATGGGAGGGGAGTGTGTTTTCATTGTGATTAGCTGGTGATCATTCAATAGAGTAGCTTTGTCTTATACTCAATCACATAACGCAGGACAGTGAGAGGCAGAGATGTACAGTGTGCATCGACAGACTTCAGCAGCTGCACAGGGAGCCTTTGGCCCTCACTCAGTAGGAAGAGTCTGTTTTGCAGTGGCCCAGCAGTGGTTTAGGAAACTCAGGCTTTGTTCTTTCCAAATCAGGCTTAAATAGGTCTGAGTAAAACAAAAGTAATGGATTTTTAGCAAACTACTGCTTTCTCTATGAACACCTTGTCAACTTCAAAGACTTGCTTCTGTGGGAACTAAACAGCTTGAGCAGAATGCTGCCAATTTACAGGATGTTTGACTACTCTTGGAGGGTCTTTGATGGCAGCAACTTTTTCATTAATTTGAAAGGCTCTTTTATGAGTAGCCCACAGATTGAAGAAAAAATAAAATGAAGTGAAAAATACTTTGACAAAAGTTTGTTTTTTGTGTGTGGATTTCTGGGTAGTAGAGTCAGATGTTAAAGATTTTTAGGTGTGTTTTTAGGTGTGTTTATGTGTGCCATTATATATATATATGTGTGTGTGTGTGTGTGTGTGTATGTGTGTGTGTGTGTGTATGTGTGTGGTGGTGGTTTACTTGCTAAGTCGTGTCCAACTCTTGTGACCCCGTGGACTGTAACCTCCTAGGATTCTCTGTCCATGGGATTCTTCAGGCAAGAATACTTGAGTGGGTTGCCACTTCCTCTCCAGGTGATCTTCCTGAACCAGGAATCAAACCCAGGTCTGCTGTATTGCAGGCAGATTCTTTAGCAACTGAGCCACTGAGCCACAAGTTCATATATATATGAGATAAATAAATAAATAAAAACTTTAAAAATCCCCAAATATATATCAGTTCAGTTGAGTCACTCAGTCATGTCCAACTCTTTGTGACCCCATGGATACTAGCATGCCAGGCTTCCCTGTCCATCACCAAATCCTAGAGCTTGCTTAAACTTGTGTCCATTGAGTTGGTGATGTCATCCAAACATTTCATCCTCTGTCGTCCCCTTGTTCTCCCACCTTCAATCTTTCCCAGCATCAAGGTCTTTTCAACTGAGTCAGTTCTTTGCATCAGGTGGCCAAAGTATCAAAGTTTCAGGTTCAGCATCAGTCCTTCTAAAGAATATTCAGGACTGATTACCTTTAGGATTGACTGGTTGGATCTCCTTTTCTGTCCAACGGACTCTCAAGAGTTTTCTCCAACACCACAGTTCAAAGGCATCCATTCTTTGGTGCTCAGCTTTCTTTATGGTCCAAATCTCACATTCATACATGACTACTGGAAAAACCATTGCTTTGAATACATGGACCTTTGTTGGCAAAATAATGTCTCGGCTTTTTAATATGCTGTCTAGGTTTGTCATAGGTTTTCTTCCAAAGACCAAGTGCCTTTTAACTCCATGACTGCAGTTACCATCTGCAATGATTTTGGAGCCCAAGAAAATAACGTCTGTCACTGTTTCCATTGTTCCCCATCTATTTGCCATGAAGTGATGGGACCAGATGCCATGATCTTAGTTTTTTGAATGTTGAGTCTTAAGCCAGGCTTTTCACACTCCTCTTTCACTTTAATCAAGAGGCACTTTAGTTCCTTTTTGCATTCTGCCATAAGGGTGATGTCATCTGCATATCTGAAGTAACTGATATTTCTCCTGGCAATCTTGACTCCAGCTTGTGCTTCATCCAGTCCAGCAATTTGCATGTTGTACTCTGAATATGTGTTAAATAAGCAGGGTGACAATATACAGCCTTGTCATACTCCTTTCCCAATTTGGAACCAGTCTGTTATTCCACAGTTCGGAACCAGTCCAGATGTTCTACATCCGGTTCTAACTGTTCCTTCCTATATATGTGTGTATATATATATATATATATATAGAGAGAGAGAGAGAGAGAGAGAGAGATGGCTGGCATAGACGTTTCCTTATCTGTTTTGTGTCTTCTACTGTTCATTAACTTTCTGGGAGCTTCACATGTTAGGAACTATATCGTTTGCCTGAATTATCTCATTTAAAACCTGTCCTGCTCACTCTCATCTTCTTGGTCTGGCACAGTGTCTCACGCATGAGTAAACATTTAGTAAGTATATTTGTTGATTGCTGAATCTATGAAGTACTAAAAATGAAACCATGAGTAAATATGAATATATTGCTAGTGATGTATGTTTCTGATTTTCTATAGTTTTCAATTTCCTGTCATGGTTAATTCAATAGTAGACTGTTACTGAGCATGTACTGTGTGACAAGTTGTACAAAACTCTGAGGATATAACAAAAAAATTATAACCCCTTGATTTAATGACGTCAACTTATTGCCAGGCATATGCCAATACTAACTGATGAATCTTTTTTTGAAAGTTAAGGATTTTACTTCACTACAGTGGAAACAGTGTCAGACTTTATTTTGGGGGGGCTCCAAAATCACTGCAGATGGTGACTGCAGCCATGAAATTAGAAGACACTTACTCCTTGGAAGAAAAGTTATGACCAATCTAGACAGCATATTAAAAAGCAGAGACATTACTTTGCCGACTAAGGTCGTCTAGTCAAGGCTATGGTTTTTCCAGTAGTCATGTATGGATGTGAGATTTGTACTGTGAAGAAGGCTGAGTCCCAAAGAATTGATGCTTTTGAACTGTGGTGTTGGAGAAGACTCTTGAGAGTCCCTTGGACTGCAAGGAGATCCAACCAGTCCATTCTGAAGGAGATCAGCCCTGGGATATCTTTGGAAGGAATGATGCTGAAGCTGAAGCTCCAGTACTTTGGCCACCTCATGCAAAGAGTTGACTCATTGGAAAAGACCCTGATGCTGGGAGGGATTAGGGGTAGGAAGAGAAGGGAACGACAGAGGATGAGATGGCTGGATGGCATCACCGACTCAATGGACGTGTTTGAGTGAACTCCGAGAGCTGGTGATGGACAGGGAGGCCTGGCGTGCTGCGATTCATGAGGTTGCAAAGAGTCGGACACAGCTGAGCACCTGGACTAAATACCTAATGTCAATGTTCACTCTTGCCATCTGTTTGGCTACTTCTAATTTACCTTGATTATTGACTTAACATTCAAGGTTCCTATGCAGTATTATTCTTTACAACACTGGACTTTAGTTCCATCACCAGTCACATCTGCAACTGGGTATTGCTTTCACTTTGGCTCAACCTCTTCATTCTTTCTGGATCTATTTCTTCACTCTTCTCCAGTAGTATATTGGGCACCTACAAGCCTGGGGAGTTCATTTTTCAGTTTCATATCTTTTTGCCTTTTCATACTGTTCTTGGGGTTCTCAAGGCACAAATACTGAAGTGGTTTGCCCTTCCTTTCTTGAGTGGACCATGTTTTGTCAGAACATTTCACTATGACCCATCCATCTTGGGTGGCTCTACAGGGCATGGCCCATAGTTTCATTGAATTAGACAAGTGTGTGATCCAAGTGATCAGTTTGGTTAGTTTTCTGTGACTGTGGTTTCCATTCTGTCTGCCCTCAGATGGATAAGAATAAGACACTTGTGGAAAATTTGTGATGGGAGGGACTGGCTGTGGGGAAATCTAGGTCTTGTTCTAATGGGCAGGGCCATGCTCAGTCAGTTCAGTCACTCAGTTCTGTCTGACTTTTTGTGATCCCATGGACTGCAGCATGCCAGGCTTCCCTGTCCATCACAAAAGCCCAGATCTTGCTTAAACTCATGTCCATTGAGTCAGTGATGCCATCCAACCATCTTGTCCTCTGTCATTCCCTTCTCCTGATTTCAATCTTTCCCAGCATTAGGGTCTTTTCTAATGGACTGGCTCTTGCTATAAGATGGCCAAAGTATTAGAGTTTCAGCTTCAGCATCAGTCCTTCTAGTGAATGTTCAGGACTGATTACCTTTAGGATTGACTGGTTGGATCTCCTTGCTGTCCAATGGACTCCCAAGAGTCTTCTCCAATCCCACAGTTCAAAAGCATCAATTCTTCATCATTCAGCTTTCTTTATGGTCCAAATCTCACATCCATACATGACTAGTGGAAAAACCATAGCTTTGACTAGATGGACCTTTGTTGGCAAAGTAATGTCTCTGCTTTTTGATATGCTGTCTAGGTTGGTCATAGCTTTTCTTCCAAGGAGCAAGCATCTTTTAATTTCATGGCTGCAGTCACCATCTGCAGTGATTTTGGAGCCCAAGAAAATAATGTCTGTCACTGTTTCCATTGTTTCCCCATCTATTTGCCGTGAAGTGATGGGACCAGATGCCATGATCTTAATTTTTTGAATGTTGAGTTTTCAGTCAGCTTTTCCCATTCTTCTCTTTCACTTTCATCAAGAGGCTCTTCAGTTCCTCCTTGCTTTCTGCCATAAGGGTGGTGTCATCTGAATATCTGAGGTAATTGATATTTCTCCTGTCAATCTTGATTCCAGGGCAGGGCTTGGAATCATCCAGCCCAGCATTTCGCATGATGTACTCTGCATATAATTTAAATAAGCAGGGTAATATATACAGCCTTGATGGATTCCTTTCCCAATTCTGAACCAGTCTGTTGTTTCATGTCTGGTTTTTGCTGTTGCTTCTTGATCTGCATACAGATTTCTTAGGAGGCAGGTAAAGTGGTCTGGTATTCCCATTTCATGAAGAATTTTCCAGTTTGTTGTGAACCGCACAGTCAAGGGCTTTAGGATTGACCTGTTTGATCTCCTTGTTGTCCAAGGGACTGTCATGAGTCTTCTCCAACACCATGCTCAAAGGCTTTGGCCCAGTCAATAAAGCAGAAGTAGATGTTTTTCTGGAACTCTCTTGCTTTTTTAATGATCCAACAGATGTTGGCAACTTGACCTCTGGTTCCTCTGCCTTTTCTACATCCAATTTGAACATCTGGAAGTTCTTGGTTCACGTACCATTGAAGCCCGGCTTGGAGAATTTTGAGCATTACTTTGGTAGCATGTGAGATGAGTGCAATAGTGCAGTAGTTTGAACATCCTTTGGCATTGCCTTTTTTGAGGATTGGAATGAAAACTGACATTTTCCAGTCCTGTGGCCACTGCCGCGTTTTCCAAATTTGGTCTCATACTGAATGCAGCACTTTCATAGCATCATCTTTTAGGATTTGAAATAGCTCTACTAAAATTCTAATAGCTTTGTTCTTAGTGATACTTCCTAAGGCCCACTTGACTTCACATTCTAGGATGTCTGGCTCTAGGTGGATGATCACACCATTGTGGTTATCTGGGTTTTGATGATCTTTATTGTATAGTTTTTCTGTGTATTGTTGCCACCTCTTCTTAATATATTCTGCATCTTTTAGGTCCATACCATTTCTGTCCTTTATTGTGACCATCTTTGCATGGAATGTTCCATTGGTATCTCTAATTTTCTTGAAGAGATCTCTAGTCTTTTCCATTCTATTGTTTTCCTCTATTTCTTTGCACTGATCATGGAGGAAGGCTTTCTTATTTCTCCTTGGTATTCTTTGAAACTCTGCATTCAGATGGGTATATCTTTCCTTTTCTCCTTTGCCTTTTGCTTCTCTTCTTTTTATAGCTATTTGTAAGACCTCCTCAGACAACCATTTTGCCTTTTTGCATTTCCTTTTCTTGGAAATAATCTTGACCACTGCCTCTTGTGCAATGTCATGAACCTCTATCCATAGTTCTTCAGTCACTTTGTCTATCAGATCTAATCCCTGAATCTATATTTCCTTTCCACCATATAATTGGATTTAGGGCATACCCAAATTGCCTAGTGGTTTTCCCTACTTTCTTCAATTTAAGTCTGAATTTGGCAATAATGAGTTTATGATCTGAACCAAAGTCAGCTTGCAGTCTTGTTTTTGCTGACTGTATAGAGCTTCTCCATCTTTGGCTGCAAAGAATATAATCAATCTGATTTTGGTATTGACCATCTGATTATGTCCATTTGTAGAATCTTCTCTTGTGTTATTGGAAGAGGTTATGTGCTATGACCAATGCGTTCTCTTGGAAAAACTGTTAACCTTTACCTTGCCTCATTTTGTTCTCCAAGGCCAAATTTACCTGTTACTTCAGGTATTTCTTGACTTCCGTCTTTGAATTCCAGTCCCCTATAATGAAAAGGACATCTTTTTTGCATGTTAGTTCTAGAAGGTCTTTAGGTCTTCATAAAGCCATTCAAAGCTGAAGTTGAAGTTTTATGAGGGCCATGCTCAGTAAATCTTTAATCCAATTTATGCTGATGAGTGGAGCTGTGTTCCCTCTCTATATTTTGGCCTGTAGCCAAACTATGGTAGGTCTAATGGCTGTAATAGTGAACTCCTTCAAAAGGGCTTATGCTAGGAATGTTGTATTCAGTATCCCTTATACCAGGGCAGGCCCCTGTCAACCCACACCTCTGCCAGAGACCCATGGACACTCCCAAGATAATCTTGCTCAGTCTCCTGTGAGGTCACTTTCCTCTTCTCTTGAGTCCTGATGTGAACAAGATTTTGTTTGTATTCTCTAAGAGTCTGTTTCCCAGTCCTGTGAAACCCTGTGATCAAATCCCATTGGCCTTCAAAACCAAAGACAGGTCTAGCTCTCTTGTGTGGTCCCTGGGTCCTGGTATGCACAAGGTTTTGTTTGAGTCTCCTGAGCATCTATGGCACATGTGGGGCTTGATTCTAAATGTGATTTTGCTCCTGCTGCCACCTAGTTGGCACCTAGTTCTCCTTTACCCTTGGACTTGGGGTATTTTTTTTTTTAAATCAAATCCAGCTATCTCCAGTTGATGGTTATCCAGTGACTAGTTGCAATTTTGGAGTTTTCACAGGAAAAGATGAACACATGTCCTTCTACCTGCCATCTTGTGAACTGGCTCAACTCCAGCCCAAACTGCCCAGAAAACAGAAGGGCACAGGGGGCCTCTGCTGGTGCCATGGCTGTGGTTTCTCACAGAGTTCAGGTGGAGGAGAGAAATCTGCTCTAGGTCCTATTGTGTTGGTCACCAAAGCTCTCCACTAAATAGTCACAATCTGCTAGTGTTAGAGGGTCTCCTGTGGAGGCATGGGTCAGCAGTGGCTTGCTGTGGGAATAAGGACACTGTCAGCAGCAGTCCTGGGAAGTAGTCCTTGGTGTGAGTTCTCTTGGAGGTCATCAATTACTCTACTACAGAGCCTCTGGACTCCAGGACAGGGCAAAGGCTAACAGAGTTTTGCCAAGAGAATGCACTGGTCATAGCAAATACCCTCTTCCAGCAATACAAGAGAGCTCTGCACATGGATATCACCAGATGGTCAATACTGAAATCAAGTTGATTATATTGTTTGCAGCCAAAGATGGGGAAGATTGATACAGTCAGCAAAAATAAGACTGGAAGCTAACTGTGGCTCAGATCATAAACTCATTGCCAAATTCAGACTTAAATTGAAGAAAGTAGGGAAAACCACTAGGCCATTCAGGTATGACCTAAATCAAATCCCTTACAGTTATACAGTGGAAGTGACAAATAGATTCAGGGGATTAGATCTGATAGATATAGTGACTGAAGAACTATGGATGGATATTTGTAACATTGTACAGGAGACAGTGGCCAAAACCATCCACACAAAGAAGAAATGCAAAAAGGTAAAATGGTTGTCTTGGGACGCCTTACAAATAGCTGTGAAAAGAAGAGAAGCAAAAGGTAAAGGAGAAAAGGAAAGATATACCCACTTGAATTCAGGGTTCCAAATAATACCAAGGAGAGATAAGAAAGCCTTCCTCCATGATCAGTGCAAAGAAATAGAGGAAAACACTAGAATGGGAAAGACTAGAGATCTCTTCAAGAAAATTAGAGATACCAAGGGAACATTTTATGCAAAGATTGTCACAATAAAGGACAGAAATGATATGAACCTAACAGAAGCAAAATATATTAAGAAGAGGTGGCAACAATACACAGAATAACAACAATAAAAAAAACTTTATGACCCAGATTACCACAAAGGTGTGATCACTCACTTAGAGCCAGACATCCTGGAGTACAAAGTCAAGTGGGCCTTAGGAAACATCACTGCAAAGCTAGTCAGGGTGGTGGAATTCTAGTTGAGCCCTTTCAAATCCTAAAAGATGATGCTGTTCAAGTGCCATGTTGACTATATGCCAGCAAAATTTGGTAAGCTCAGCAGTGAGCACAGGACTTGAAAATGTCTATTTTCATTTCAATCCCCAAGAAAGGAGATGCAAAAGAATGTTCAAACTACTGCACAGTTAAACTCTTCTCACATGCTAGCAAAGTAATTCTCAAAATTCTCCAAGCTAGGTTTCAACAGTATGTGAACTGTGAACTTCCAGATGTTCAAGCTGGATTTAGAAAAGGCAGAGGAACCAGAGATCAAATTGTCAAAATCTGTTGGATCATCAAAGAAGCAAGAGTTCCAGAAAAACATCTACTTCTGCTTCATTGACTATGCTAAAGCCTTTGTGTTGATCACAACAAACTATGGGAAATTCTTCATGAGATGAGAATACCAGACCACATGACCTCCCTCCTGAGAAATCTGTATGCAGATCAAGAAGCAACAGTTAGGACTTGACATGAAACAAAGGACTGATTCCAAATTAAGTAAGGAGTATGTCAAGTATGTTAAGTACTGTCATCCTGCTTATTTAACTTATACGCAGAGTACATGATGTGAAATGCTGGACTGGATGAAGCATTGGCTGGAATCAAGATTGCAGGAAGAAATATCAATAATGTCAATATGCAGATGACACCAGCCTTATGACAAAAAGTGAAGAGGAACTAAAGGAATCAGAGATCAAATTGCCAGCATTTGTTGGATCATAGAGAACCAAGGGGGTTCCAGAAAAACATCTACTTCTGCTTTATTGACTATGCTAAAGACCTTGACAGTGTGGATCACAATAAACTGTGGAAGACTGTTAAAGAGATGGGAATACCAGACCCCCTTACCTGCATCCTGAGAAGCCTGTATAATGGACAAGAAGTAACAACTAGAACTGGACATTTAACAACACAGTGGTTCAAACTGGGGAAAGAGTATGTCAAGACTATATATCATCACCCCGCTTATTTAACTTATACTCAAGGTAGATTCATGTGAAATGCCAGACTCCAAAGTTGGAATTAAGATTGCTGGGAGAAAGATCAACAACCTCAGATATGCAGATGATACCACTTTAATAGCAGAAGCAAAAGAGGAACTAAAGAGCCTCTTGATGAAGGTGAAAGAGAGTGAAAAAGCTGGCTTAAAACTCAACATTAAAAAAACTATGATCCTGGCATCCACTCCCATGGCAAATAGATGGAGAAAAAGTGGAAAAAGTGACAAGTTTTATTTTCCTGGGCTTGAACATCACTCTGAATGGTGATTGTAGCCATGATATTAAGATTCTTGCTCCTTGAAAGAAAAGCTAATTTGATGAACCTGCTGCTGCTGCTGCTAAGTTGCTTCAGTCATGTCCAACTCTGTGCAACCCCATAGACATCAGCCCACCAGGCTCCCCTGTCCCTGGGATTCTCCAGGCAAGAACACTGGAGTGGGTTGCCATTTCCTTCTCCGATGCATGAAAGTTAAAAGTGAAAGCAAAGATGCTCAGTCGTGTCCAACTCTTAGTGATGCCATGGACTGCAGCCTACCAGGCTCCTCCATCCATGCGATTTTCCAGGCAAGAGTACTGGAGTGAGTTGCATGGATGGATCTCTTTGCAGTCTAAGGGGCCCTCAAGAGTCTTGTCGAACACCAGAGTTTAATAGCATGAATTCTTCAGTGCTCAGCTTTCTTCATGATCCAACTCTCACATCCATCACAACTTCTGGCAAAACCATAGTTTTGACTATACAGACCTTTACTGGTAAAGCAATGTAATCAGAAGGAAAAACAGACACAGCAGAACACAAAGTGGGAATGACAGCAGATTAAGCATATGAAACAATGTTAGCCAGAGGACACTGGCACCACATCTTAGAGTGTTGAGAGAAATAGAATTGACTCAGAATTCTATACCCAAGAAAAATACATATCAAAAACAAGATAAAATACTTTCTCAGATGTACAACAACTACAAGACAGCATCACCACCAACAGACCAATGTAATAAATGTTTTATAAAAGGTCTCAAGACAGAAAGAATTTAAAAGGAAAGGGAAATCTGGATATACAGGGGAAAGGATATACAGTAGACCAAATGATCAACAGGTAATATATATTAAAAGGTAGATATAATGTATTTCCCAGTGATCCAATGGTTCAGGATCTGCTTTCCAATGCAGGGGATGCTGGTTTGTTTCTTTGCCAGAGAACTAAAATCCCATATGCCACTGAGCAATTAAGCCTGCATGTCTCAAATAGAGTTTACATGCTGCAAGTACTGAGCTTGCCCTCCTCAAATAGAGATCCCTACCACAAGGAAGATCCTGCATGCCACACTAAGACCCAATGCAGCCAAAGAAATGATAAATAAATATATAATTTAATACTTATTAACAATGATCATAATTAATAATGATAGACTAGAAAGTTAAAATGCATATTATGGATCTTAAAACTGCTTAAAAAAGTTACAGTTAATAAAGTGACAAAGTCTATGTAAGGAAATCATAAAAACTAGTTAGTCACAAAGAAGTCAGGGATAAAAAGACACATGGGAAGAAAGAACACGGGACAAACTGAAAATTAAACTTATTAACAATGATCATAATTAATAATGATAGACTAGAAAGTTAAAATGCATATTATGGATCTTAAAACTGCTTAAAAAAGTTACAGTTAATAAAGTGACAAAGTCTATGTAAGGAAATCATAAAAACTAGTTAGTCACAAAGAAGTCAGGGATAAAAAGACACATGGGAAGAAAGAACACGGGACAAACTGAAAATTAAGAGCAAGATGATAGAATTAAACCCAAATAGAGTTAACCCCTCAGATGTGAACCCAGAAATGCTGAAGCTGAAGCTCCAATACTTTGGTCACCTGATGCAAAGAACTGACTCATTAGAGAAGACTCTGTTTCTGGAAAAGATTCAGGGCAAGAGGAGAATAGGATGACAGAGGATGAGATGGTTGGGTGGCCTCACCGACTCAGTGGACATGAGTTTAAGCAAACTCTGGGAGATAGTGAAGGACAGGGAAGTCTGGCATGCTGCAGTTCATGGGGTCCCAAAGAGCTGGACAGGGCTTCGCGACTCAACAACAGCAAAAATTTAACTGAATTATTATAGATATTCTTTAGAATTACTTACTATATATGTGCTATGCTGTTTTTAGTCTTTCAGTTCAGATCAGTTTAGTTGCTCAGTCATGTCCAACTTTTTGCAACCCCATGGACTGTAGCCTACCAAGCTCCTTTGTCCATGGGATTTTCCAGGCAATAGTACTGGAGTGGATTGCCATTTTCTTCTCCAAGGGATCTTCCCGACCCAGGGATTGAACCTGGGTCTCCCACATTGTAGACAGACGCTTTACTGTCTGAGCCACCAGGGAAGTCCTATTTCAGTCTTTCAGTCATGTCCAAATCATTGCGATCTCATGGATTGTAGCCTGCCAGCCTCCTCTATCCATGGCTATTCTCCAGGCAGGAATACTGGAGTGGGTTTCCATGTCCTCCTCCAGGGGATCTTGCCAACCCAGTTATTGAACCCAGGTCTCCCGCTTTAGGCGGATTCTTTTAACATGTTATCTACCAGGGAAGCCCATTACTATGTATGTGTCTACACCAAATGAATGATTTAATTAAATTTTTTAACTCCCAAATGATCAGAGGAAACTGATGAACCCCTTGAGATTTACTAATCCTATGATTTATTTGAGGCTTTCTGTATTAAACAGATTTGTAGAGTGGAATCTCTGTGTCTGAAGTGCTGATAAACACTGATTTTTAATGGTTCTAATAGATCATCTGGTTTTGAATCCTGCTTTATTCTTCTTAGAGTTAATGAGGGCAACATCTTTCTAATTTTGCATTTAACCAACTAAGTTAAGCAACCAGAACTTGACTTTATTTTTGTAGAACACACTCCTAATCTTAGGAGAACTATTCTTTATTATCCTTTAAGAATCTACATAGGGTTCTTGGAGGTTTAGACAGTGAAGAATCTGCCTGCAATGTGGGAGACCTGGATTCGATCCCTAGATTGGGAAGATACCCTGCAGAAGGGAATGGCAATCCAGTACAGTATTCTTCCCTGGAGAATTCCATGGACAGAAGAGGCTGGAGAGCTACAGTCCATGGGTTGCAAAGAATTGGGCATCACACACACACACACACACACACACACACACACACACACACACACACACGAATCTACCTCAGTGCCAGTACTGTTCCCTTAACACATTATCCCTGATCCTTAAAACATCCTGCAATGCTGGGAGCCAGAGTGAGGAATCCCACCTGTGACAAGGTCATGCGGCAGAGATCTGATGGACAAGGCGAGTCAGATCTCAGGGTTTCCCCCTGGTATTTCCTGAGCATGTATCCTAAAACCCAGAATCTGTCTCCTTTTCCACTCTTTTGACACTCTCTGGAAAAAAGTTAATTCAGGGCTTCAGTCTCCTGCAAAAGGATGTCTCAGCTTAAAATCCCCTCTGATAACTCTCTAGCTTGCCTAACAGGTTTCCCTGAACTTTTTACAGCTTGTAAATTGTTTACAGTCTCCCAATCTAGAGAGGCACAGGAAGCTTAAAACATCCCAGGAATGCAGGGGCTTCCAAGATGTCAAGATCATTAGAATAAAACTGATTAATCATTTCATTGTTGAGCCAATACTTGCTGCCAAATTTTCATACCTTTTATTTGCTGATATAGTTGGTATATAGAAAAAACAAGTAGCAACATTAGATCTTTGAGTTAAGTACCTTCTTTGTTATAACCCATTGTGCCTTTGTTCTATAGAGATGAAACTTTAGTGCTTTAAGGAGATACAGATTAGAGAAAAACACTTCAGGGGAAATAAGATTAACGTTCATTAAGGAAGAGAGCCAAAAAGTGTTAACAAGCCTCTTGGACAGAAGATAATGTAAATCACCTGAGACCTTTTGTATACAAAAAGATATACAGAAAGGGTCAGGACTGCTGCCCCTGCGTGACTCTGTATCTTCCATTATGTAAAATTTAGGGTATATAAACACCTTTTGAATAATAAAGTTGGAGGGGTTTTTGCATAAGCCTGGCCTCCCCTGTGTTGATTCTTTCTCCCTCTCCCTCCCTCTCCTTTTCAGGCTGATCCCTTGGAACATGGAGGCTCATCGAGTCTACTTACTTGCCCGGGCTTCTGAGACCCATAGGAGAGGGAGCCCAAGGCAGGCCCCCCCACCCCCCGCCCCGCTATTCAAGCGGGCACCTGTGGCCCAACGTAGACGGTGCAAGTTCCTTGTCTGGAACTTTATTGGTTTTCCATGTAAACCAAGTTAATTAGCCTCTTTTCTCCACTAAATTTTCCTGCTACACTATTTCTTCCTAAACTCTCATTATATTTCTAAATAAATAATTTTTCCCTCACCTACTTCATCTCCTATTCAAATTACCCTGGATCCACTGAGGCAGGACCCCAGCAGTAATGTAGATGGTACTACTATTCTATTTTTAAAAGTGTGCTTAGTTGCTCAGGTGTGTTCTACATTGGCAACATATGGACTGTAGTCACCCAGGCTCCTCTTGCCATGGGGATTCCCCAGACAAGAATACTGGAATGGATTGCCATGTCCTATCCAGGTACTGCAAGATTAAAAATGATGTTAACAAGCCTCTTGGACAGAAGATAATGTAAATCACCTGAGACCTTTTGTATACAAAAAGATATACAGAAAGGGTCAGGACTGCTGCCCCTGCGTGACTCTGTATCTTCCATTATGTAAAATTTAGGGTATATAAACACCTTTTGAATAATAAAGTTGGAGGGGTTTTTGCATAAGCCTGGCCTCCCCTGTGTTGATTCTTTCTCCCTCTCCCTCCCTCTCCTTTTCAGGCTGATCCCTTGGAACATGGAGGCTCATCGAGTCTACTTACTTGCCCGGGCTTCTGAGACCCATAGGAGAGGGAGCCCAAGGCAGGCCCCCCCACCCCCCGCCCCGCTATTCAAGCGGGCACCTGTGGCCCAACGTAGACGGTGCAAGTTCCTTGTCTGGAACTTTATTGGTTTTCCATGTAAACCAAGTTAATTAGCATCTTTTCTCCACTAAATTTTCCTGCTACACTATTTCTTCCTAATCTAATCTTATATTAACAAACAAATTTTTCCTTGCCTATCCATCTCCACTTCAAATCACCCTGGATCCACTGGGGCTGGACCCTGGCACTGCAAGGTAGGAGTTACGATTTCAGTTTTACAGATGAGGAAAACTGGTCTCAGGAAGGAGACCTGACTTGGTCATGCCATGCACTTGGTGAGTGAGGTGTACAGAGCACTAAAAGCACTAAAAGGGCTGACTTCAAAAGCTTTGCCTTCATCAGCTGTTGCTGTTCTTCATGATTTATGGTAACATTATCAATGAATGTTTTACAATTGAATCTTATTCATTTACCAGAAGCTTCTTGATTATTTATTAATGTCCTACTCTTATTTACTAGAAATATGGTAACTAGCCCAGAGAATCAGCAAAAAATTAGATTACATCAAAAGTATCTAACCCTCAGTAAATTCAAAATAGCTAAAAGTAAAGAAATAAATATTTTTAAATGTAATGGCAAAAATAGAGCACATAATAAAACATGCATATTCTAAGCAAATAATAGATGAATTATTTTGGATTTACCGTATTCGACTCACATATTTTTAAATAATTTATCTCTAACTTCTATAAATAAAGCCTTTATTCTTTGGTCTTAATCCTGTTTTTCATTCACAGGAAAGTGATATTTTTATGGGCCAGTGAAGCTTATATACCGTTGAGTGACATTTAAGTACTATAGTTATTTCTATGCGAAGAGAATTAATCTCTTCCAGGAGAGGAGTCAGTCCTCTCCACTTCTGGGTCTGTCCAAATATCTCCAGTTATACTTGCTGCCTGAAAGAGCAAATTCTTTAGTACTGTTTTAAATCTTAAATATAGAAAGTTTTTCAGAAAGCTTCAATATAATAATGCATTTTTTGAGCTACCTTTGTCTCCTGCTTTGTGACTGATAATTAACAAATATATTTTATAGTTTTGATTGTCACTTATATTAGAAATTAATCTTACTTGCTTCCTAGGATTAAAAGGATTGAATATGATAGTGAGTGAGAAAGTGATTTAAAATTTTTACAGGTGTAAACAAACAATTATATATATACATATAAGAACTTGTTCATGGAAATGGAATTATAGTTTTTATAGTGAATGAAATTTTTTAGAAGAATTAAGTATTTCAGGTTGATTCCTTTTAAATATTGATTTAATTTTTATGCTTTAATTTTATTTTCAGTCTTGTCTCAGGGGATCTTTTCTGTTTTTTCTTTAATTTTTCTTTCTTTTTTAATAAAGAGCTGTCTGACTTTCTTCAGGCAGTGGCCATGTATTTGTTAAATGGGCAATTTTTCTTTCTTTATCTGCCATTCTCCTTTCTTTCCTCCTCTCTGTCTTGAAGCCTTATTCCTTGGTTCCTTTGTAACAACACAGAGTAACCCTCTGTTACTTATGGCTAACCTGAATATAAGCCCATTGGGGATGTTTTCAGTTTTGTGTTTAGTCTTGTTTAGTCTGGCCTTTGACAAAGGTCCATGACAGACAGCAAATTGCTCTATGGAAAAAAAAAATGATAGTTTAGTGACTGATTGGTAATTGGGAGTGGATTTTACCCTGTAGATTTGTTTCAAATTTCCATAGTGGGGCCACTGTTCCAATTGGAATTCAGTTGGCATTTAGCTTGGGTATCTGCTGCCATTGGGACTTCCTGGGATTGCTTTGTCTGTCTCTGTATCTTTCTGTATCATTTTTATAACTGAATCACTAAGCTGTGTTGGAAAATTGAATGTAACTCAGGTGGTGAGATTAAAAAAATGGGAGAAGAGAAAGAGAGAAAGGAGAAAGATTCATTTGTGGTTGCTGAAAATCCCCAAAGAAACTCAAATTCAGCGTAAACCACATTTCCTTGTTAGTATTCAGCTTTTAGACAAACGACGACAGTAAGATGTCTGAGGCAAGAGTGGAAAGAGATGATGGAAATAGTCCTAATCATTAAAGTAAGAGACAAAAACTGTGGAATAGGCGAGTGTCCTCCGTGTCAGGAGCAGGCAAGTCTAATGTATCTGTTCCTGACTGTCAGATACATCAGACTGCACAAATTATAGGCTTTTACTGAGAGTACTTTGGGGCAAGATTAAGGTTTTAATATGAATTCCTTCTGGTGACAATTATCAGTTTGAAGAACCTGTATTATACCTTGCAGAAAGAGGACACCCATCTGAGGTCACTGAGTGCTCAGTCTTCCAGTCCTGCTTGAACTATCCTCTGTAGCAAAATGCATGCCTGATTTAAGCAACTCAGAGGCAGACGTTTTTAGAGAAAGAATGTGGAATTGTGCACAAGCTCTTCAGGCTTTAATCCTGCATCTATATCATGGGAAACAATAGCTTCTCAGAAAAACAAACATATTCTACTTACATTGTGCCCTTTAAAACACAATTACTTGTCTTCAGTTATTCTTGAAGCAGGAGAATTTTCACATTCTTTGGTCCCCCTCCCCAACACCGCCCTTCCAGAATAAATGTCAGCCCCTTTCCCTTAATTTTAGTGATTCAGTATGTGGAATTTTTGATGCTTAACATTTTAATTTTTTGTTGTGATTATTCTATGGCTTGGAAGGTTACTTTGACTTTTATATTTTATTCCCTAATAGATTAATAGGGTATCTGTACCTTACAAAGAGACTAATGAAATGTGTAATTTGAATGGGAAAAGGGGAAGGGTAGAAATAGGAAAAAGCCATAGCTGTTTTTTTCTTTTTTTTTTCTTATCATTGGAGGTACAAAAAGCATGGTTTGAATGAAAAAGAAAAATAAGGAAGTAAATACCAAGCATGCTTAGAAAAATTGTAGTCAAATGTATGTGTGTGTACATGTTTGCTTGTATGTATGTGTATGTGTGTAAAAGAGAGAGAGATAGAGATTATGAGATTGGTTTAAACACAATTGGTTTCAAGAATTGCAGAATTCCATTCATCTTGTATTAAGATGTAGTTCTTCAGATTTCCTTTCTGTTTAGTTTTTTTTTCTTTTTCTTTTTTCTTTTAAGTTCATTTCCTATGAGCCCTTCACTGTTAGTGTTTTTCTGCATCCTTATAATAATGAAGATAATTTAAAAAAATTTAAATGTGGAATTTAAGGTGGACCAGAGATCGTTTGCTTCAGGTCTTATGGATGAAACATAAGTTACATTCTCCATGGAGTTTCAACCTGATGTTCTGGCACAGAAACCACTAGAAGTCAACTTGCTCTGGGGACAGAGGATCTTCATGGGAAAAACCCAGTTCTCAGTGGAGAGTCAGTGTTTCAAAATTTGTTCTAATGTTAATGCTCGGGGCCCCGTGGTGAGGGGTAAAGAGATGTCAGTCTGCTCCATTCCTTTCCTTACCGCTTCTTGGCAAGTAGAATATTGGGAACACAAAACATCTCTGTTTTGGTGTAGACGTAACATAGCACCACACAGGAATCATGGGGACATCCACTCCATCTGTGGGCAGAACCCAGTGTGGTTCTGTTGCAGGTGTTCTGGAGAACATAGCACAGCTATGGCACATTGATGGTCCAGACTCCCAAACTGATTCAGTCCCCAGACTGACTAGACCCGTGCCTGGGTCCAGTAGAACAAGCACTGGAGTTGCCTCCATCTGCAAGAAATATCACTGGTACCTTTTGAAGCTGCAGAAAGCATCACCTTTGTCAGGGCCCTCAGCGTCATTAGAGGTTTATGATGCAGCAGCAGTTGAGACAAGAAGGGCCAAGAAACACCCTGGCGATTCCATCTAACTGTTGGCTTAGTCCTTTGCGGAGCTAGGATGCTGTGGAGTGCCTTCTGTGTCAGAAATGTCAGCCACCAGACTGGGCTAACATAGAACTTAAACATATTCTTAAGAGAGTGAGAGCAGGGGAGGAGGAAAAACCAGATGCCCCTTGATAGTCTGGAGGGCTTGTTTCTAAACATATGGATCTTTCCTTGGGTTTGCTGGGATAATTGGAAGTAGGAGTGAAGTGGGGCAGCAGTTAGGGTGATAAGCGTAAGGCAATAATGGATAAGTCCTAGAGCCAAACAATATTGTATTTTTTGTAGTGTAACTTGATTTTATCCTGCCTGCCTCTTTGTTGCTCTTCTTACCTCTCTCTACCTTACGTCAGACTGGAGAGACCCAGTGAAACATATTATGTAAACATTTATCACCTGGCACTACTTATATTTTGAGTGGGAACATGTACAAAATCCCTAGCTACAGAATTAGAAAGACCCAGAAGTAAAACAACTGCTTTGAAATTTCAAATTTCTTACATAAAATCATTTTCTGCCTTTGATAACTACACTCCACGCTAAATAACTATTTCCCAAAATAACCAGTTAGATATATTTTTCAAAATATTGGAAAATACATTGCTCTGCTGTTTTAATCAAATGTAAGCATAATAGAACTGAAGAAAATCTCATTTACTATTTTTTCATCCAGTTAATGTCCTAATACTCAATATTAAACTCCTTAGAGACCGTCATCTCCAGGAAAAACTTGTTAATTTGTTCATATAAAGCATAAAGGTAGCTTCTTATCCTGTCCTTCAGAAGTTATAGTTTTGCTAAACCTAAACATAATATTGAAATATTCCCCTTTCATTTAAAGAAGTTCTATAAGATAACAAAATTGTTACTTCGAGAGCCAATTATAACTTTGCCATAAAGGCCATGTAAGAATTAGCAGTTATCGTCTCTGTTTTCTGGAAACAGTTTCTCATGGCAGGGGAAGAACAAATATTAGACAGGCAGTTGGACTGTTTGCTATTTTGGCTCAAGAACAAGCGATGATATCTCACAGGAGGCTGAGCAGTGTTCACAAGTCTTCCACAGTATGATTTATTTTTATGACTTACTGACATATGTTATGGGCAGTGGAATGGGATGTCTTCTTTTTTCCCTGTGGCTTGTTAAGTATTTAAATGAGCAGACAGAACCATGCATCTCCTTCCTTCAAGAGCCCCGTGGGTCATGCTTTTTCATCTTTCTCCTTATTGAAATAGACAAGGAAGGAAATGTTTGCAAATGGGGCTTTCTTCCTAATTTAGCCAGGTTCAAGAAAGTGCTAACTTCTTTCCAAGTATTATCTCCAAATGCTCTTTGAACAGATTCATTTTCTCTGTTCAGACTTTACAAGGCTGCAGGCCATGGAAGAAGTTAGAAGCCCTCCACTTCCTCCAGTTACAATGGAATACTGTTGTTCACCTCTCTAGTCTATCCAAGTTGTAAGTTGCTGACTTCTCTGTTCTAGAATTTTAGAATTAGAAAGAAGAAAATAAAACCACTCAGAAAAAAATGTCCCCAAGTGAGTCAGTGTCAATTAAAGGGACTCCTTGATGCAAATACCACATCAGCATCAATTTTGTCAGTTAAGAATTTTAAGATCAGAAGCAATTACATTCAATAGCACCTTGTTTTTATGTGTCTACCCTTCATAGCCTTGGCTAGTAAGTCAGCCTGCACCATAATTTACACTGACATCTAATTTCAGTGGATCTGCAAGCAATCTAACAGAAGATGGAGGTACTAAGGGAGAGCAGTCCAACTTTATCACTGCAGACATAAAGATTCATTATTTTTGCCAATTTCAAAAGTGAACCTTATAAATATCTATGCTTCTCCCCTCTGTTTTGCATTTCTCATGACTTGAATTAATTTATGTTTTAGGCAAATGATTTCTACTTAAAATTAGATGATTAAATACTTTAGCTGGTTACAGAAAAGCACCTAAGTATGGTAACTACTCGAGTTATAGATTTTTTTCCACATTAGATTATGTGCTAAAGAAAGAACACTAAGAAAGAACAGTAAAAACACTAAGACTTTTTAAAAATGTATAGTTATTTTAAGAAAGTTCAATTTTGTGGTGCACACTGTTTGGAATGTCTACCCAGCTCATTGCCATTTTCCCAATTCGAGAATGGCATCCATACAAAGAAGGGGGCCTCCAGAGGCCATCTCAGCCCCTCCCTCCCTGAAACCTCTCCCTTCCTGGCTACAGTTGATGGGCAGCTCACTCAAATAAGTCTATTTAGAATCCATCCTTGAGAGCTATAAAAATTGAAACTAGGAAGAAATTTTTTTTCTTTGATGGTGAGACCACTAGACAAGTGACTTGAAAGATTTTCTGTTGCTGAATATATGGAAGGAGTAGGATGGAGTACCTGAGGGTTTCTCAACTGTGGAAGATATTGATACTTGGAGCCAGAAAATTATTTTTTGGGGGGACTATCCTGGGCATTGTAGGGCATTTAACAGCTTCCTTGACATCTACCCATTAGATTCCTGTGGCATTCCACATTTTTAACAACCAAAAATGCCTGATGTCCCAAGGGGAACAACATGACCCTTTGCCTCCAAAGACAATCATCAGAGTAGAGGAAAGCAAAGGCAACGCATGGAGAGAAACAGAAACTGGGGGTGGCAGAGAGTTTCTTACAGGCACTGTCTGGAGAACTTTGAATTGTTTTTCTTATCTTTAAGCCTCAGATGTAGTCCTGCCCTCCTGTATTTCGTTATTACATAAAACAGTTGGCATAGGTTTTTTTTTTTTCATTCTTACTAAAAATTTGAGTTGAGCTTATAACATTGGGAAACAAAAAATAGTTCTGATTGATATGGTAATAGATTGTGGTAGATTAAGCTTATTTTAAAAGACCATTTCAGAAGGAAAAGATCTACATCCTGGAAGTATCCACCAATCTTCTCCGAGTTTTAGAAACAGAGCTTTTTAATAAGTAAGTAAATTTAAGAAGGTAGATGTGGGTGGGTGGAGTGGAATGGGGAACAATTGTTAAATGGGCACAGAGCTTTAGTTCTACAAGATGAAAATAATTCTGTGGTTGAGTGTTGGTGATGGTAGTTCAACATAATGTACATATGTGCATAATGCCACAGAACTGTACATTTAATGATGCTTATGATGGTAGATTTCTGTGTTATGTGTATTTTACCACAATTTTAAAAAACAGGTAGGTGTAGGTGAGAGAGAAGGAGAGAAGATTGGGTTAGGCCAGGTTCAGGTGATGAGCTTGAAAGTGAGATAAAGTGGAAGCGTTAATCGCTCAGTTGTGTCTGATTCTTTGTAACCGCATGGGCTACAGCCTGCCAGGCTCCTCTGTCCATGGAATTCTCCAGGCAAGAACACTGGGGCTAGTAGCCATTCCCTTCTCCAGGGCATTTTCCTGACCTATGGATCCAACGTGGGTCTCCTGCATTACAGGTGGATGAGCCACCTGGGATGCCCAGTCAGGGGTGGGTGTGAGGGAGATGGATGTGGCGGTGGTGGTGGTGGAGGGAAGGCAAATTTATAAAATCATTCAAAGTCCCTTAACACCTTAATCATTTAGTCAGATCACCAATTTTCTCAACAGAAGCCATCTTTTGCCCTTAAATTTACAGATGAAGTTGTTGATCAGGCAATAAGGCCATGATCAAATTTCTCCAAGAGTAAGTAAATAAAACTCCAAATTTTTTATAAAAGTAGAAAATGAAGAAAAATGAGTAAAAAAGGAATACCTACCAGATTTTCCAATGAAGTTAATATTCCCCAATACACAACTGTTTTAGAAATATAGGAAAGGCTTTGAGACAACTGAAATATTTTCCATGTATTCAGCTTTCCATTATAGTTACTAAATATTCTGCACTTTCATCAGGATTATTATATCCAAGGCATAAACACAGTTAAAATGATTGAAGTCTTAATAGTATAAATCTCTCCTAAACCAAGAATTCTCTGGTGTAGTATTTCTCAGAAACATTAGGTGCACAGAGTGCTCTGTTATCTCACTGAATGTTATATCACTGAATGGATGGAACACAGGATCCTATCTAAGGCGGTGCAGCCAAATTCTCAGGATCACTTATTTGTTTTCATACCCATTGCCTTTTCTCATATCTATAATCTGAGGCAGCATGGTCTTTTGGTGAGATAGTCTTAATTGTAAAAGTCCTTGTTCACATGTGTTTTCAAAGGAGCGAATGTGTATTTTGTGAGAAAAAAGATTTCTGTTTGTAAGTTTAAACAGTACACTGCATAAAAGCTTGAACTTTGGTTGGACCATGAACACCTTTGAGAATCTAGGATAATCATGTAATTTATCATATAAACTTGAACACTTTGAGAGAATAATGAATAATTATTCTGAGCAAAGAGGCAGCATAAATGAGAATGATCCCAGCCACCCTGGGAGGTATAGCCATTTTAAGAATTTGATAAAAAGTATGGGCCCACTTAATGGCAACCCACTTCAGTACTCTTGCCTGGAGAATCCCAGGGACGGGGGAGCCTGGTGGGCTGCTGTCTATGGGGTTGCACAGAGTCGGACACGACTGAAGCAACTTAGCAGCAGCAGCAGCAGCAGCATGGGCCCACTTGTCAGAAAAAAAAAAAGTGCTCGTGCATGAACATGAACATTGCATGTTTCACATGGATCACTTTATGGAATTTACATCTTCATTTTAAGATCCCTGGGACCAGATACATTTGTCCAACATTTATTATTTTTATTGTCGGTCTCCTTTGTCCCAGGCACTGTTTTAAATGCTGGAGATACAGCACTGCACAAAACTCAAACATTCCTGCTCTCATATGATTTATATTACATGGGGGTAGTCTGACTATGTGGTAGGAAGAATTTTAAAGATGGTTCCCCAAGATTCCCATCACCTAATGCAATCAAAGTCTAATTTAGATACTGCTGTGGAGGGACTCTGCCATTGTAATTAAGGGTTGTTGTTGTTGTTTTAATCGCTCAGTTGTGTCTGACCTTTTCAGTACCCAGTGGACTGTAGCCCACCAGGCTCCTCTGTCCATGGGATTTCCCAGGTAAGAATACTGGAGTGGGTTGCCATTTCCTTCTCCAGAGGATCTTTCCAACCCAAGGATTGAACCCACTTCTCCTGCACTGGCAGATGGATTTTTTTTACCACTAATTAAGGGAAGCCCCTTAATTAAGGGTAAAGGCCTTAAAATACGGAGAGTTTCCGGATTATTTTCCAAGATAACCCAGTTGGGCCCTATCTAATCACTCAAGCCTTGAGAATCAGAGGATTTCCTTCAGCTGGAGTGAAAAGAGACTTGAAAGAAGAAGACCTAAGGAGGGATGAGGTTAAAGGGTAAAGAGATTTAAAGCAGGATAAGGACTAGGTCTTCTGCACGAGCCTTTCAGTGTGAGGAAGAGGACGAAGAATGCAGACAGCTTTTGGAGGCTGAGGCTGACAGTCGAAAATAGAAATGGGGGCTTCAGTCTCACAACCACATTGAACTGAATTTTGCAAGTAACTTTAATGAATTTGGAAGCAAATTCTAGAGTCTCTTGCTAAGAGCCCAGTCAGCTAACACTTTGATTTCAGCCTCACAAACCTGGAGCAAAGAGGACTATTGGACTACAGAACTGTAAGATAAATTTCTATTTTTTTTAAGTTATTAAGTTTGTGGTAATTTGATATGCTAACAATTAAAAACTAGCACAGACAATAAACAAGAAAAACAAGCAAAATATTTGCTAGTAAATTATGAAATGCTAAGGAGTAAAACAAAACAAGAAAGGAAGATATTGAATGGAAGGGAAGGCGTCCTGAGAAGGTAACTTTCTGAGAGAAGCTTGAAGGTCTTGAGGGAGTGAGCCAAGCAGCTGCTACTGGGGGCAAAGAGTATCTCCTGGAGCGGGAGTCGGTGTGAGAGTGTGAGGAGTCGCAGGGAGGCTGGTGTAGTTTGGCCAGAGTGAATTCAGGCAAGAGTGGAGGGGATGAGGTAGACAGTGTGGCAGCTGCTTTCTGAGTGCCGTGCTGGTCGTAGCAAAGACTCTGGCATTTGTTCTAAGTGGCAGGAGTCATGAGGACATTTTGAGGAAGGGACGGGTGTTGCGATTTGGCCTGTGTGGTAGCAGAATCTCTCCGGCTTCTGTGTTGAGTGCACCCTGCAGGAAGGCAGGGGTAGAACCAGGGGTATCGGCTAGAAGGCTACTCTAACTGTGTGAGTAAGAGATGGTGTTGGTTTGGACTTAGTTCTGGGTAGTAAGGACTGGTGAAAAATAGTCATATTTAATTTTAAATTGCAGCTGATAGGTTTCTCTGGCTGACTGTGGAGGATGTATTAATATTACCGTGGTTTCCAACCTTTTTGGCAGCAGAGACCAGTTTTGTGGGAGACAGTTTTTCCGTGGACTGAGGTGGGGGTGGTTTTGGGATGATTCAGGCTCGCTTCATTCATTGTGCACTTTAATCTGATGTCACTGCAGATCTGACAGGAGCTCCAGGTCTGGGGCCTGGAGGTTGGGGATTGCTGATGTAATAAACTCTTTAACAACTCTGGTCATAAGACAAACTGAAGATTATAGAATGTGTTGGACAAGGTCCGTTTAGTGAAAGCTATGGTTTTTTCCGTTAGTCATGTATGAATGTGAGAGTTGGATTATAAAGAAAGCTGAGAGCTGAAGAATTGATGCTTTTGAACTGTGGTGGTGGAGTAAACTCCTGGGAGTCGCTTGGACTGCAAGGAGACCTAACCAGTCCATCCTAAAGGAGATCAGTGCTGAATATTCACTGGAAGGACTGATGTTGAAACTGAAACTCCAATACTTTGGCCACCTCACGTGAAGAACTGACTCATTGGAAAAGACTCTGATGGTGGGAAAGATTGAGGGCAGGAGGAGAAGGGGACGACAGAGGATGAGATGGTTGGATGGCAACACTGACTCAATGGACATGAGTTTCAGTAAGCTCCAGGAGCTGGTGATGGACAGGGGAGCCTGGCGTGCTGCAGCCCATGGGGTTGCAAAAAGTCAGACACGACTGAACTGATCAAGTGAAAGGGGAAATTGTCAATTTTTGTGATGCATGTAGAGTGGAGTGATTTGGTGAATTTTGTGTGCTGTGTGCATGCACACGCTTCTGAAGCATTGGCGTTGTGATGTGGTTCCTGGTAGACGATCCGAAGCTGGAGTTTAATGGCTCTCCTGGGATTCTGAGTGTGCCTTCAGAAATGATTACACCTGTAAACTCTGAGCCCCAGTCCTGCCCCCGCTTTAAACTTCTTTAAAAACGTGCATGTAGAGCGAGTGAAGAAATACAGAAGTGACCCAAACCCACAATACAGAGACCAAGTTTTCAGAAGTTTGAAAACCTAGTAAGAGATGGAACATAGGAATTTGGTGGAAATGTCAACTAACGGGGAACTTTTTAACCTGGAAAAGTCAAGTCACAGGCATGATTTAATAACCTGACTGAGTATGTAAAACATTACAGCTCAATCAACGGCCGTAGCTCTCCCGTGCATCTACAGGAGATAACCCTGGGGATTTAGGTCAGCTAGGAGGCAGAGGTTATTTGCAGAAAAGATTATTAAATAATGGAAGGAGTGCCTGAGGAATCTCCAGAGGCATTTTTATTAAAATACCTGAGGGACAGAAATCCTAACACATTAGTAGTGCTGGAATTCTCCACAAGATGGCAATCATGGGTTGATGCCAATTTTTGTTTTCTCTTGAAAATATCTATAGAGTTTACACTTTGGCAGGAAAAAATAAAGAACCATGACTTATGTGTCTCTGTCATATTTTGTACTTTATTATCTATGGATGAGTTCTATTTCCCCAAACTTCCATCTTCACTTTAAAAACCATATATATTTATTTATTTTAAAATATTAGTTTGTAAGGCTGATACTTTGGCTACCTGATGAACAGCTGACTCATTGGAAAATTCTCTGATGCTTGGAAAGATTGACGGCAGGAGGAGAAGGGGACAATAGAGGATGAGAGGGTTGGATGGCATCACCGATTTGATGGACAAGAGTTTGAGTAAGCTGGGAGTTGGTGATGGACAGGGAAGCCTGGTGTGCTGCAGTCCATGGTGTTGCAAAGAGTTAGACACGACTGAGCTACTGAACTGAACTGAAGGCCGAGGGAGGCATGTTGCAGTACTGGGTGGCATATTCCTTCCTGCTTTCACATGCCAACAGGAGAAATTGATCTTCATGAGAAGCTTGACGAACAAGAAAGTTTTCACGTGACTTAGAGGTCTAAGCACTGAAATGAGGCACTGCTTAAAAATTGTTCTATAGAAGAAAGTTAGAAACCTGGCTATTTCCTCAGAGTGAAAAATTATGATTTAAGTGAAGGCGTGTGGAAATAGTATGTTTTACAAAATTCTGAGTTATGGTTCCTTTAAGAATAAGCATTGTCATCCTTCACATTCAAGATGAAATGCTTCCAACTTAAAATTCAAAGGAGAAAATGTTCTTTCATTTTTTTTTAAAGGAAATTAACTGCTTTCCCCCTTGTGTAGCTGTTACAAAATTTCATGTACTGAGGGGTACTTCTTGCAAATTTATTCATCTATCACAACTTTATTCTCTATTTTGCCTGATGGCCACAAAAATTAAAAAGTATGCTACTGGTATATTCTATCAGTTCAGAGTTTTCTCTGTCCTCCTTCTTGAAATTAGCCTCCTCGATGCCACCTTTATATTACAAAACTATCTGGTCCCTGGATTTTGTGCATGTTGTATCTCTAATGTGGACATTGATATATTTGGCCCTGGAGTATAGCCAGTCCCCATAGCTGGCATCCACAGGGAAGTCAGGGTTCCCTCCCATTCCCTATTCACAGGGACCATTAGCTGCCTCTTCCTTGGCATCCCTTTGTGGCAACCACAAGATCCATCGGGTCTTCCTTCTTATTAGTAAGCTTCTTTTTCTCATCTAACTTCCACAGTCTTTCACTGGCAGAGGAAATCCAGATTCTCTTCCAGCCTCCTTGGATACCTCCTGTGGGGCGCTGGCTGCCCTGTTGGACCACAGCTCCCTTCAGTGGCTCTTCTGCTACTTCCTGGCCAACACAGGTGGGTTGCAGCATGTTGACAGGTATTGAAGTCCTGCCTTTATAACCCCGTCAGGACTGGAGTGTTCTTCCCTCCACATGCCTCTGTGATGATTTCTCTGCTGCCTCCATTTCTTTATCCTTTGCTGTGTAGCATAGACATCTTGACATCCATTTCAGCTACTGGGTCATCAGTTAGAAAATCCAGAAGACAGTGTGTGTCAGGGGAGAGATTTAAATTCATGTTTGCCTTTCTTAATGTATGTGAAAAATGATGAACCACTGCTAATTCAGGATACTTTGGGGAAAGAAAGAATTGATTATAGCTAAGAGATACTTTGGGTTCAGGATCCTCCAGTTACTAGTTGCATGACCTTTGCCAATTAAAAGATGTAGTTTAATAAAATTATCACTTTGTGAGGAGTATGCATGACCTTACAAGACATTTTCCTGTTTAATTTAAAACAATGTGTGTGGGTAAAAGTTAAATGAAGACAAAACCATTTAAAGTCTGGGTTTCCATGATTCCTGAAAGCACTTTATACACAGAGAAATTACACATTTTGAAAGAAATATGTGAAACTTACTCAATTTTAATGTCCTGAACACAAAAATTGTATATATAAATGAATTCAAGGCTCTCCCATTTTATTTTTCTTGTAAAATTATTGTTATAAAAATTATGTTCAAAACAATATTGTTTTAAATACATCTGAGCATACAATTAAATACTACTTCAAGATTTTAATCAAAGAGTAGGAAGAAGGAAATATGAATCTATTTAGGCAGAAGGAGGGAAAAATGTTACTGGAAGCAACAAATTGTTACAGATGGTACTATAGATGGTGAGAGGGTTCTCAATATAAATATTTAAGTTTCCATGAATTTCATATAGTTAATAATTTACAATAATTAAATCATATGTTGCCAATAACACTTGTGGGTAATGACCCAGCTTCGTTACACAGTATTGACTTACTATACAGTTCTTTCTTCAGGTTTAATATGTCAACTTAGGTTTCATGCCAAAGGGAAATTTCACACGTGCTTTGCAGTATACTCGTTTCTAAAGCGATTCCTTTCCCACTGTGCTTATGCATTGCATGTGTACTTGCCTCTGTGTGAGTGAAATGGCTTGGCAGCAGGGAGGGGAGGGCCAGCCCCGCTCCAGCCTGGCGTGGGCGGCAGCTCCATAGGTTTTCACTGGAACTTGTGTGAAGTTTTAGACAGTGGCCACTGCCAGCTCAGAAGATAATTATAATAAGTGAATTCTGTCTGGAAGCCAAGGAGAGAAAATCTATCTGGCACTGAGATAAAAGACGATGACTCTATTGTTTTACTGGCCTTGTACTGGAGTCTGTGGCAGCAGTAGGGGATGGAAATTGTGTTCTCCCTCCTGTGCCTTTCTGAACCCAGAACAAAGCAATTACGTTTTTAGAAGAAACCACTTAGAGGACAACCAATTTCACTGCGAGCATCCTGGAATCCAGCAGCTTTGACGTGGCTCTGGTTGGAATGACATCTCTAAAATTGTCTCTCTGCTGCTCACTGTGTGACTCCTAGTGTTCACTATAATTTGGTAGCAGAAGCCACAAGACTTGGTGTCTACTGCATGCAGTCCCTGTGACAGGCTGCTGCCATCCTAGCTGTGAGGCTGCGTGGTGGAGGAAGCTGGCCTTGAGTGGGCCTCCTTCAGGAGGAAGGTGGGATGGGGGAGTTGGGGAGCAGCAGAGAGCAAGCAGGGAAGAAGTTTATTCACAACAACTGGGTAGGCAAGTGGTAAGCCCGTTACTGGACTCTGTTCAGTGTGCTTCTTTTGAAACAAAATTTCTCATTCTTTAAGCAAAATAATCATTTTACCAGTAAATGGGATTTTCTCTGCAAAGCTGGTCTCAAGAAATAGCATATAAGTAGCCCTGAAGTAGATTCTGATGGCTTAATTAAAGCTATTGCAGAATGCAATTCCAGTGTACTGCTGTCTTGGGAGAATTGTTGCTTTGTGCTAACTGGTAGTGCAAATCATTTGTCAGGGGCAGGAATAAGGTATAATATGAAAGAATTCATTCACAGTGACTTTTTATAGATTTGAATAAATATTGTTTGCTATTTTTTTGGCGATGTATATAATTCACATTTTAAGGATAATAGGAATCATTCAGGTATCGCTGTACTAAAAGGAGGCAGCTGGTATTCATGTGTTTGAAAAGTTGGCTGTTGCTTCGGTTTATATAAATTAAATCCTTTCCATATTGATTTATGATCTTGGGTTATTGCTTGGATACTCAGACTTAAAGTAATATTATTGGTTTCATAATTTAATGAAATTATAATCAAACTTTACATTCATTGTTGCCTACTACTTTTTCATGGCTCCTTGTCTGACAAAAAGGAAAAAATTCATAATGTCAGATCAATGAAAACTCTCTGGGTCACCAGTGATATATTGCTCTTGCCTTAGTGCCTAGCTTGGTTTCTGCAAACTGCTTTTCTGCTTCTACTGTGAGATGCCACTCACATGTTACACTGTACTCTGGAGGTGAGCATGGGCAGGATTGGTTCTCATATTTGTGAGCAGATAGTGTTTTTGCACATTCACTAACTTCTTGCCCAATGGATGGATTTAGAAAGTATGCTCGAGACTTATTTCCATTGAATGTTCCAGAAAACTGTGGTAACATGATGAAAATGATATGACTTTGCAGAAATGGCAACCCACTCCAGTGTTCTTGCCTAGAGAATCCCTGGGATGGCGGAGCCCAGTGGGCTGCCGTCTGTGGGGTCGCACAGAGTCGGACACGACTGAAGCGACTTAGCAGCAGCAGCAGACATTTTATGTGGCACAATGGGAAGGGAAGTAAAAGAAATCCTAACAGTGTGCTTTCCTTGGTGGTAGGAAGGGAGAAGGAAATGGCAGCCCACTCCAGTGTTCTTGCTTGGAGAACCCCAGGGACGGCGGAGCCTGGTGGGTTGCCATCTATGGGGTTGCACAGAGTCAGACACGACTGAAGCAACTTAGCAGCAGCAGGAAGGGCCTAGAGGTTAAACAGTACTCCTCCCTACTGCTCCTCTTATATGGGAGGGCATGTTTGATAACACAATTGGAGAAAAAGCTCTAAACAGTTTTTTAAAGGAATGACCATAACACTGAGTATATGTATTTTCTCTGAGAACAGATTTTGGTAAGCAGGGCAGTCTAGGTAGAGAGGAGAGAGAAGTACCAGGAAAGAGAAAGAAATGCCGGGTACAAAAAAAAGATGTTTGTTAACTTTGGGACTGTATTTAGTAAGGAATAGTCTTCAATTCCCAAAGAGGCTGTGTACCAAAGCAGTGGGAGCTTCCCTGGTAGCTCAGCTGGTAAAGAAGCCTCCTGCAATGTGGGAGGCCTGGGTTTGATCCCTGCACTGGGAATATCCCATGGAGAAGGGAAAGGCTACCCACTCCAGTATTCTGGCCTGCAGAATTCCATGGACTGTATAGTCCATGGGGTTGCAAAGCGTTGGATATGACGGAATAACTTTCACTTTTCATTTTCACCAAAGCAGTGGAAGTGAGTTGTTTGGTGTGCTTCCAATGAGACAATATCTTATGTGACCAGGGATGACCTCTTTGAAGAACTGATGTTTCCATTTGGCTAAGAAAGAAGAAGTCCTTCAAGGAGCAGGAGGGAAGGCATATGTTGGCTCACCCACAGCCTGTGTGAAGGTTGCAAGTATTGGGCTGCCCAGAAAGTTGGTTTGGATTTTTCATAGGATGTTATGAAAAAACCTGAATGAACTTTTTCACCAACCCTCAATATGAAAAATCCTGACATGCCCAGAAAGCTGAAAGGCACTTGTGTGGTTGGCAAATGCTGATACGGAGGAGCACAGGTGAACCCCAAAGAGAGGCAGGTGCTGGGTCATACAGGAAGTTTAAACTTACCCTGTGTTAAATGGGTGAGTTTAAGCAGAGGAATGACTTGGCCTAAGTATGTTTTGATAGGTAACTCGTAACCTGAGAAAAGTCAAGTATCTATTTTAGATACAAGTTTTGACTTGCCTAGGCTATTGTATTTGAGATCTGAATATGGGAATCTGGGCACTGTCAATGTAAAAGTGGGATTTAATGCCATGTGAATGGATGGAGGCCATTTAGAACTAGGGGACAAGGAAAAGACAAGATGTATGAAATCAGGAGAATGTGGTCCCAGAAGCCAGAGAGCAGAGACTTTCAAAGGCTGGGGGGGGGGGGGGTGGGGGATCTAACTGGATCCAGTTTTGAGAAGTTAAATGTCAGGGCCTTTCACTGATTTCAACACCAAACCATAAGCAGCCTCGCACAGAGCAGTGCCAGTGATGTGCAGAGGTGGCAGCCAGGTGAGAGTGGGCTGAAAATACATTCAGAAGTGAGGGTGGCTCTTTCAAGAATTATACTCAGAGGAGGGAACAGAAGGCATGTTAGCTGGGATAGGCTTGAAGTCAAGAGAAGTGTATCCACAGGAGACACTCAAACGCTCAAAGTCAGGTCTGGCTCAGTCTCTGTGGGGTCTCTGGGTCCTAGTGTGCACAAGGTTTTGTTTGAGTCCTCTGAGCATCTCTGGTGGGTATGAGGTTTCAATTAGAAAGGAAATCAGTCCATCCTGAATATTCATTAGAAGGACTGATGCTGAAGCTGAAGCTCCAATACTTTGGCCACCTGGTGTGAAGAACTGACTCCTTAGTTAAGACCCTGATGCTGGGAAAGATTGAAGGCAGGCAGAGAAGGGGAAAAGAGAGAATGAGATGGTTGGATGGCATCACCAATTCCATAGACATGAGTTTGAGCAAGCTCCAGGTGTTAGTGATGGATAGGGAAGCCTGGCAGTCCATGGTGTTGCAAAGAGTAGGACATGACTGGGCACCTGAACCAAACTTTCTCTGATGCCCCTGATAGCCAGATGCTTCTGCCATCAACCACAACAAAAATGAAACATTTAGGTGTCCTGCTTCCTGTCTGCTGTCTCCCAAATTGAAATAAAACTGGTCACCTCGGAGGTGACAAAGACCACACCTGCCAGAAGCCTGCGGGTGAGACCACAGGTGGGCGCCTCCGCTGCTCCAGTCCCAGCGGCTCAGCCCTCTCCCAGTCACGGTGGCGGCGTGATCCCTACACAGGCCTGCGCCAGAGGAGCAGACATTTCTTCCTCAAGACTAGTGTTTTGACAGAAGACCGGACTCATAGCCAAAGTCACTTGTACGTTTCAGCAGCCACTGCTTTAGCTGGATGACATGTGTTTTCTAGACTGTGTGAGGAAGACTTTTGGGGAGGATTTTTTTTTTTTCACAAAGACAGGCCACAGGGGAAAAGTGCTTAGTTGTTTGGGTTGAAGGCAAAAGGTGAAGCGGGTAGCAGATGAGATGGTTAGATAGCATTAGCAACTAAGTGGACGTGAATTTGAGCCAAGTATAAGGAGATCCAACCAGTCCATACTGAAGGAGATCAGCCCTGGGATTTCTTTGGAAGGAATGATGCTAAAGCTGAAACTCCAGTACTTTGGCCACCTCGTGGGAAGAGTTGACACATTGGAAAAGACTCTGATGCTGGGAGGGATTGGGGGCAGGAGGAAAAGGGGACGACAGAGGATGAGATGGCTGGATGGCTTCACGGACTCGATGAATGTGAATCTGAGTGGACTCTGGGAGTTGATGAAGGACAGGGAGGCCTGGTGTGCTGTGATTCATGGGGTCACAGAGTCGGACACGACTGAGCGACTGAACTGAACTGAAGAGGAGATTAGTGGAGCTTGGCGTGCTGCTGTCCATGGGGTTGCAGAGTCAGACATGGCTTAGTGACTGAACAACAAATGTTATTCATGCATAGACTGAATGAGGTGCAGTTAAAGGGCCAAAAGTGAATTCACTTTTAGAGGTGGATGTTCTTAATGGAATGTCCATTTAACACTGCTTGAACTATTTAACTCTTTCAATACATTTATTTTTTTCTTTTCTGTTTTTAGTGTTGGACTCTGATAACCTTTTTTAGTATTCAGTAGTGTGAGACAGTCCCTCACATAATATAAGCATTCCATTTCATTTATATATATATAATTTTTTGAAAGTCATTTTTTGTATTATAAAAGTGAGTTAAATTAAGCTTGTGGCTTAAAAATGCCCCATTTTGTAAATGTTTGTAGACAATTTTGAACACAATGAAGACCTGTTTTATAGAGTCACAAATTTTGCTATTAAACCAGTGTCAGTTCTGTATAGGTTTACCTATATCAAAATATCAAAACTAATTTTATATGGCATGCTTTCATAATCTATAAAAGATTTGGTGAAATTGTGTGAAATATTCAAGCTAGACTCCTATCTTTGTTAGTGTATTTGGAGGGATATTCTGTTATAAGGAAATGTCATAGCTCCAAGTTTTGCCATGTCTGGGGGTGGGCACAAGAGGTTAATAGAGAAACTCTACATAATCCTCTTTTACCAAGAAGCTCAGAGAGCAAGTACCAGGCAGCAAATGGTGTCTTTAGCAGAAAGACAAACTTGCACAATGAGGACTCTGAACAATGAGAGTGCAGTAGGATTTAGCCAGGGATATAAGCTGCTCATGGTCAGCCAGGAAAGCAGGCAGCCAGAATATTTCAAAGCATATTGATGTGTTCATAGAACTCAACTTATTTCTATCTTTAAGTGTAACCATCTACACATACAAATATTAATGACTTTGTACAAAAAGCGATAAGGACCTTGAATGGACAAAGCAATACTGTAGAAAAGAGCAGTGGGTAAGAATATGTAGGATGTTGAATCTTAGGTAAGAAATCAAGACTAGATAAGCAGGCAGTTGACAGATCAGAATGAATAGATATTTTTGCAATTTCCAAAAAAAGAGAGTGTATCTTAGAAGCCATACTACAGTATTCTGTAATGTATTTATTTAACAATAGTTACTGAGCCCATCTTTGCAAGGTCAACAAAACAGACCATGCCCTTGAGAGAGTTGACATTCTTGTAGGAAAAGACGAATATCAAATATATCACATGTGATAAGAATTTTGAGAGAGAAAGCTAGCTAGTATGTATAGAATGGCTATGGACTAGGGACTATAACTGGGCATGCAAGAATCTGGAAGAGAGAAGAAAAAGCCTCTATTACCCCATCAAACTAATTTTCCAGTGTTGTAAAGCCTTCTTATATACCCTCCTACTCCTTTCCACAGACACTTCAAGAAAGTTGTAGGAGGCACATCTTGGAGAAGATTGTATGATCTGGAATGTTTGTCAGGCACTCTCTAGTCTCCTCCTTTTTGGCTTTTTAAAGGATGGCTGGTGATCGCACTGCCCAGAGGAGAACAGGAACTAGTAGAAAGTGGTTCTTTTCAGGGCTGACCTGTGTGCTAGAAGGCTATTCACAATCTATTATGAATAATCTATATCCATATTCTATTCCAATAGAGCTAATCATTTTTCCTTCTCACTCTGCATCCCCACTCCTACCTCAGTGCTGAAATATTTGAAGAAGCAGAAATGAAAGGAAAAGATAACTAAAAAAAAAAAAAAGAGTGGAAGCGAAGTTTCAGATGGCTTGGTACTTTTGGGGAACTGTAAGAAGTCTAGTGTGACCAGAGATGAATTTGTTTTTTTCTTATCACCTTCTGTCTCTATTATAAAATATACTTTGAATTTTAATTTGGATGTTGAGATTTTTTTCTGAATCTTTCATTTTTGAATGATATCACCTTGTTCATAATTTCTACTTTAAATATCCTTAGACATACTATGAGCAAACTTGTTGGATTTACTCCCAGGAACTTTAACAAAAGGTACAGTAGTGTAGGGCTTCCCCAATGGCCCAGTGCATGAAGAATCCATCTGCACTGCAGGAGACACAGGAGGCATGTGTTCAATCCCTGGATTGGGAAGATCCCCTGGAGGAAGAAAATGGCAATCCACTCTAGTATTCTTGCCCGAAAAATCCCATGGACAGAGGAGCCTTGCAGGCTATATAGTCTGAAGTGTTGCAAAGAGGCAGACCTGACTAAGCCCACATACACACAGTAGTTTACCTCTTTAAGTTCACTCATCAAACATGCTAAACCCCAGGCACTGTGCTAGATACTGTGTTCAAAGGTAAGTTAGACAAAGATGAGTTTTTTTCAGTTCTTTTGAGTTCACCAAGAAAGGGCTTCCCAGCTGGTACTAGAGGTAAAGAATCTGCCTACCAATGAAGGAGACACAAGAGATGTGGGTTTGATCCATAGGGGAAGATCCCCTGGCACAGGAAATGGCAACGCACTCCAGTATTCTTGCCTGGAAAATTTCATGGACACAGGAGACTGGCAGGCTACAGTCCATGAGGCCACAAAGAATTGGATGCAACCCAGTGACTGAGCATATACACACATTACCAAGGAAAGCAAGTCAAATAGTTAGTGTAATGGGATAATGGACTTCAACAGAATGTTATTTTAGAGGCATAGAATAGGGAATACTTAACTCCTTAACAGATATTGACTCAGTAGGAGGACTCGGGCAGGCTGTGTTTCCTGGTCTCCTGTGTCTTTGGGTTCTGGTTGACTTTGGGCAATGAGAGATACCAAGCAGAAATGGCAGGGGAAGGGGTGTGGGAGAATTCTGGGGTTATTTCTTTCCCCACACTGTACCTTAGATGATGTCTCTAGCAGCAGCTAGATCTCTTCTGTGGCTCCAGTGCTACACGTCAGCCCCTTCTGTGGTCTCAGCTTCCACATGAAATGCAGTATGGCTCCAGTCCTTGCCGGGTGGTTTTCTCTGACATTCTGGTGATGCCACCTCCCCTGTTGTGTCTCCAGCTGGAGGGGATGATAGTCTTTTTGCTATTGCTCTTCTTTGGGTTGCCTCTCCATCCCCTGTTTGACTTCTTAATTCATTTCTCAGTGACTGTCCTTGGTTGAAATGCCTAGAGTAATGACTAGTAGTATCAAATGCTTTTCTATTTTTTTAAAATTTAATTTTAGTTATTTTAATTGGAGGCTAATTACTTTACAATATTGTATTGGTTTTGCCATACACTGACATGAATCTGCCCCTGGTGTACACATGCTCCCCATCCTGAATCCCCCTCCCACCTCTCTCCCCATACCATCCCTCTGGGTGATCCCAGTGCACCAGTCCCAAGCATCCTGTATCCTGCATTGAACCTGGAATGGCGATTCACTTCTTATATGATATTATACATGTTTCAATGCCATTCTCCCAAATCATCCCCCCCTTCCCTCTCCCACAGAGTCCAAAAGACTGCTTTATACATCTGTGTCTCTTTTGCTGTTTCACATACAGGGTTATTGTTACCATCTTTCTAAATTTCATATCTATGTGTTAGTATACTGTATTGGTGTTTTTCCTTCTGGCTTACTTCACTCTGTATAATCAGCTTCAGTTTCATCCACCTCATTAGAACTGATTCAAATGTATTCTTTTTAATGGCTGAGTAATACTCCATTGTGTATATGTACCACAGCTTTCTTATCCATTCATCTGCTGATGGACATCTAGGTTGCTTCCATGTCCTGGCTATTATAAACAGTGCTGCAATGAACATTGGGGTACACGTGTCTCTTTCAGTTCTGGTTTCCTCGGTGTGGTTTCCTGGTTTCTAGCAGTGGGATTGCTGGGTCATAAGGCAGTTCTATTTCCAGTTTTTTTAAGGAATCTCCACACTGTTCTCCATAGTAGCTGTACTAGTTTGCCTTTCTGATGAGTATGGACAGTATTCTAGGTCTGAAAGAATGAACTTTCTGAGGAGGTTTTACGTTTGTCAGAATGTTTTGAGAAATTTTATTTTCATACTTTAAAAATAATCTTTCTTATCTTTTTATTGCATCTTTATCAACCCCTGCTGCCCTCTGCTTGAAGTGCACTTTGACTATGTTACTTTTACTTACCTTTTCTGAAATACTACTTCCTAATTGTGTGTTCCACTGCCTGCTGCTGCTGCTGCTACTAAGTCGCTTCAGTCGTGTGTCTGACTCTGTGCGACCCCTTGGGCAGCAGCCCATCAGGCTCACCTGTCCATGGGATTCTCCCACTGCCCCTATATTTGTTTTAGCCACCTGGGACCTTGGTGATCTGACTCTGGCCTTTCTGGTCTTTAACTGTAGTCTTCTTTCACCTTTAATATTCTCAGTGATGGTGTTCATATTTGGCTGAAAGCTTTCCAGCTTATCTATGGATCATAAGTTTTGTACCACCGAAGTACCACTTTGTGACCCTGTGACTAACTCAGGGAAACCTTGCCTACTGGGAATCCTTAACATACAATCCATTTGGCAGCCATTCCAATGGCCGTCATAATGTCAGAACAGGGAGCACCTAGAGCAAGCCAGGGGAAGACTTGTGCTGGTTTTCTGACTCTGATATATGGCTGGCTGAACCGATGCATGACATACCCCGAAGGAAAGAAAGAAAACAATGAGAATACCTGCATTCTCACCTCTCTGAGTTAAGAAGATTAGATAATAGTTGAATAGTTTAATATTAGTCACCTGCTTGATTTAAATATGCTATTAAAGTTTTTTAATTGATTCTGTAAGTTAGTGGTAATTTCAGATGAGAGAACTCAGGCTGAGAAAGGCACACGACTTCCCCAAGGTCATATGTGGAATAATAGTGGGTATGGAACATCTAGACTTCCGACCTGCTGGCTTGCTTTCATGCTCACCCTCTGTCCTTCTACCTGGATGCCTTTGGATGTGAAAAGATGATTCATCAATGTGTGTTTGGGGAAAAAATAGTGTTATGTGCTGTACAAATTTTGGAGCAGAGTAGGAGTTTTATCATCCTCCTTTGAATTAAGGCTGTCACATGCCAGAGAAAACCAACAGATTAATTGTTCTCTCTAAACAACTGACATAATCAACAACCTCCTGAGCTATTTCCTTTGAGTGAAAGCATTTTATTTTTTAATAATCTATGTTCATATCATTGTCATTGGCTATGCAGCCTTTCTTTTGGATCTTTAGCTACAGACCCTGATGGGAGCAGGAGTCTATTTGCTCCTGAGCCTGCACACAGATCCATAGCACTGTGAACAAAGAGTGAAGTATGCAATAAAAAGTGAGAGGTGACAGTTGTCTGCAAATCAAGGTAATCTAGCTGTCGACTGTTTGCTTTAAGAGTTCAGTGAAATGCATTGGCTTAACTTTTGCTTTTGTTGTATCACAAAAAAAGACACTAAGAACTTTCAAAGATATACTAAAATAGTCATTCATATCTTTTCCGTACTTTCACTGCATTCTGAGCATTCTGAAAATGTTGTGCCACATTTTTGCCACATTTTAGCTGTCATTCTGTTTGCTCCATGTTATGTATTTTGCTGTTCATTCAGTTTATAGTTTCAAACTGAAGTGTACCACACTGATGAAAATATTAAAAGAAATATTTTCCCCTCTAGCTGTCTGACATTGTTGAATTTTCATTGCATATATATTTCTTTTTTGATTGTGCAGAGAAATGAATAAAGGTGACCTTTTTAGCACAAAATTATGAAATAGATGACGAGTTCATCAATGTGTGCTGTCAAAAAAACCTGCCTATTTTATGGCAATAAAGAACAGCCTGCCTGTCAGCTTAGCCTTGATAAGCACATTCTGCTTGTTTCTTCATTCTGCTGGGAAGAAGAGCAGCTGTAGCTTCTAGGGCTCCATAATAAAATGTTGATTTCATCAAGGTATTTTTAACTACCAATAATAATACTGGAAGTCATCTGACCACATTTCTGCTTTCTTTTTGCAATTAGATGAGAAATTTGGAAAGATTAATTATTATGATTTTCCAGTGCTATTCACCTCTAGGAATTTCATCAAAGACTTAATACCATTGTATGTTTTTATGCAATAAGGTTTTTCTGGAGCAGTGTGAAGTGGGCAGTGGAAGAGAGCTGTGTGGAAATAGGGCAGAGACAATCTACTTTCTAATTCGTTCACATTGTCCTGCATGTGCCATTGTTCCACTTAGACATATCTGTACATTTTGATTTATGTTCCCAGGTAACCAAAGTAATCATGGAAGATGTAGTATCCATTGGCCAATTTTGGCTGACACGATGGCAGGTCTTCTCTGGAACAGTCTATTTTCAGCTACTGTCCTGAAAATTAAAAAAAAAATTAAAAAAAAGGCAGCAGCAACATAAAGGGGCAGAACAGAAGCAGAAGAAACTGTGAGGCATTTCTTGAGTGATTGTTCAGAGGTTAACAAAGAAGGCATTGACCAGGAGCAGATAGTAATCTAGCACAGGGGTAGCAGACTATTTTTGTAAAGGACCAGACAGTAAAAATTTTAGGCTTTTTGGCCTTATAGCCACTGTTGTAACTATTCTTCTTTATCATTTGTGTGTGTGTGTGTGTGTGTGTGTGTGTGTGTGTGTGTGAAGACAACTGTAGACAATCATAAATAAAACGAGCCTATCTTTGTCAATTAGCTGATTTCAAGTTTAGGTTTTTTTAAATAATTCCATAAACTCAGACTCCATCTGTAAGGAAATGGGAGTGGAGAGAGTGGTGCCTCATAAACATATCTTAGTTCCCATGAGTATCTTGAGTGGAGATTTAGCAGCATTGCGCCATATCCTAAATCATGGGTGACCAGGGTCCTCAGAACACTATGAAGGTTGTAGGTATTTATTTCTAGAGTGTCCTATTTATATAACATTTATTGATATGTAAATACTTACTATGGAGAAGGTGATGGCACCCCACTCCAGTACTCTTGCCTGGAAAATCTCATGGACGGAGAAGCCTGGCGGGCTGCAGCCCATGGGGTTGCTAAGAGTTGAATACGACTGAGCCACTTCATTTTCACATTTCACTTTCATACATTGGAGAAGGAAATGGCAACTCACTCCAGTGTTCTTGCCTGAAGATTCCCAGGGACAGGGGAGCCTGGTGGGCTTCCGTCTGTGGGGTCACACAGAGTCAGACACGAGTGAAGTGACTTAACAGCAGCAGCAGCAGCAACAAATACTTCCTAAATGATTTCTACAACCTTTAGTCCCTCTGTCTTCCTGATTTCTCAGATTTTCTCCAGAACTTGAGAACTATCTGGTTTAATTTTTTAACTATCTCTTCATCAATTACAGAATAAAATTCCCAGGGACAGGGGAGCCTGGTGGGCTTCCGTCTGTGGGGTCACACAGAGTCAGACACGAGTGAAGTGACTTAACAGCAGCAGCAGCAGCAACAAATACTTCCTAAATGATTTCTACAACCTTTAGTCCCTCTGTCTTCCTGATTTCTCAGATTTTCTCCAGAACTTGAGAACTATCTGGTTTAATTTTTTAACTATCTCTTCATCAATTACAGAATAAAATATTATTTCTTTAGCCTGACATCCAAGTCCACAACTTGAACCCAACGTGTCTTTCCAGTTTTAAGTCTGGCTTCTCCCATGTCTTAAGTTCTTGCTGTAATGTGATTTCTGCCACTCCTCTGAGCACAATCTGACCTCTCAATTTCTCAGCTATTATCACCTTATCTGTCTGTGCCTTCTGCTTTGTCTACTTCTGAAAATTCGACCTGTATCTTAGTCTCCAAAGAATGTAATGATACTACAGTGCCGTATGTTAAGTATGACTAATTACTAAAAATACTAGGGAACTTATCTTTGCAAATATATAAAAATTTAGGCTTAAGTTTAATAGTAAAACCAGAGAGCTCCAAATTATAGCAATTTAGAGTGTCAAATTTGGCCCAATGAGCTCAGAAGGTATAATAAAGATATCATACCAATTTCTGCAAATTGCGCAGTTTTTATCTGTTAACACTTTCCCAGCATTAAACCACCCCCTTGTGAGGACTATTAAGTTGCTTAAGTTGTTCAGACTGGAATTATTTAATATTACTGCTATGTGCAGTTTAAATAATAGTAACAATAATAGCATATAGATTTAGCTATATTGAAGATCAATAACACAAAAAGCTAGGAACACAGAGGCCTGCAACAAATAACAATTTCTGCAAAATAAATGTGGGTTAATGATGAAACCTATTTTCTTTCCCCAACCTAAATGGCTTAAACATACAAAGTAATCCCAAATAGCAGTGTCAGACTTATTTTTTTATTTTTCCAAAATCACTGCAGATGGTGATTGCAGCCATGAAATTAAAAGACGCTTACTATTTGGAGGAAAAGTTATGACCAACCTAGATAGCATATTCAAAAGCAGAGACATTACTTTGCCAACTAAGGTCCGTCTAGTCAAGGCTATGGTTTTTCCTGTGGTCATGTATGGATGTGAGAGTTGGACTGTGAAGAAGGCTGAGCGCCGAAGAATTGATGGTTTTGAATTGTGGTGCTGGAGAAGACTCTTGAGAGTCCCTTGGACTGCAAGGAGATCCAACCAGTCCATTCTGAAGGAGACCAACCCTGGGATTTCTTTGGAAGGAATGGTGCTAAAGCTGAAACTCCAATACTTCGGTCACCTCATGTGAAGAGTTGATTCATTGGAAAAGACTCTGATGCTGAGAGGGATTGGGGACAGGAGGAGAAGAGGATGACAGAGGATGAGATGGCTGGATGGCATCACTGACTGGATGGATGTGAGTCTGAGTGAACTCCGGGAGTTGATGATGGACAGGGAGGCCTGGCGTGCTGCGATTCATGGCGTCGCAAAGAGTCGGACACGACTGAGCGACTGAACTGAACTAGCATTGAAGTGGAATGTCCTTTATAACACATCTCTTCTTTCTTGGCTAACCTAATTTTAATTTTGTTTTCAATCCATGTATCACTCACTAGAGTTGCTACTGAAATCCTTATGCTAGAAATGTTTCTTTATGGGACATTTCTCTGCCCTGAAACACATAGTCCACGGCACAGCTAGTAGAAAGCAGTAACCATGTTTCTTTCCTTCTTTCAGATGTTTCTGGGATGAATAATATCTAATTAACAGTCATTTTAAGTAAGTGAGAATTTATGTACAGGGCTTAGAATAACATATAAATATCATCTAAGATATACTTGGAGAAGGCAATGGCAACTCATTCCAGTACTCTTGCCTGGAAAATCCCATGGGCAGAGGAACCTGGTGGGCTGCTGTCCATGGGGTTGCGAAGAGTCAGCCATGACTGAGTGATTTCACTTTCACTTTTCACTTTCCTGCATTGGAGAAGGAAATGGCAACCCACTCCAGTGTTCTTGCCTGGAGAATCCCAGGGACTGGGGAGCACGTGCTGCGATTCATGGCGTCGCAAAGAGTCGGACACGACTGAGCGACTGAACTGAACTAGCATTGAAGTGGAATGTCCTTTATAACACATCTCTTCTTTCTTGGCTAACCTAATTTTAATTTTGTTTTCAATCCATGTATCACTCACTAGAGTTGCTACTGAAATCCTTATGCTAGAAATGTTTCTTTATGGGACATTTCTCTGCCCTGAAACACATAGTCCACGGCACAGCTAGTAGAAAGCAGTAACCATGTTTCTTTCCTTCTTTCAGATGTTTCTGGGATGAATAATATCTAATTAACAGTCATTTTAAGTAAGTGAGAATTTATGTACAGGGCTTAGAATAACATATAAATATCATCTAAGATATACTTGGAGAAGGCAATGGCAACTCATTCCAGTACTCTTGCCTGGAAAATCCCATGGGCAGAGGAACCTGGTGGGCTGCTGTCCATGGGGTTGCGAAGAGTCAGCCATGACTGAGTGATTTCACTTTCACTTTTCACTTTCCTGCATTGGAGAAGGAAATGGCAACCCACTCCAGTGTTCTTGCCTGGAGAATCCCAGGGACTGGGGAGCCTGGTGGGCTGCTGTCTATGGAGTCTCAGAGTTGGACATGACTAAAGTGACTTAGCAGCAGCAACAGCAGCAGCAGCAGCAGCAGGAGCAGGATATACTCAAGATAATATACCTAGAAATATTTCCACAGCATACAGTAGACATGGGCTTCCCAGGTGGTGCTAGTAGTAGAAAACCCTCCTGCGTGTGTGCTAAGCCCGTTGAAGAGAGTTAACACACATGCACTGCTGCTATAATAAAATAAGAAAACAGTTCTTCCTATTTCTACATTAGTTTTGATCAATTCACCTGCTGTCATAAAACTAAGTTTACTTTAGTTTTTTAAGACCGAGGGCCTTTTCATTCCCAGGACTCAGGACCCTCTTCATTCCTAGAAGACCCAGGTAGCTTTGGTCAAAGGAAGCACTTTACTTTGACTCTCAAGGTTTTGGAAATGTCTTTAAGATCTGCTGCCATCCCTCTGCAGCTAATAAGTACACAGATAAGACCAGGGAAGCTGTGGTTCTATGAATCTTGTAGCTGAATGTCATGAATCTGTATCATTTTACTGGCTGGACTTTATTCAGAGGTCAGAAAAATCTGTTTAAAATAACTTTCTGGTTGTTCAGACAAACCAAAGAAGGTATTTATATACTAATATTTCTGCCTAACAGGGAAAATCAGGGGCAAATTTGGAAGGAGTCAGGGAAATAAGAGATGATAAACTGCTGAGCATAATAAGTCAATAATCCTCTAGTTGCTGGCAAGAAGAATTAAAGGGAAGAAGGTAGGGGTAGGGAGCACTGGAAAAAATGGCAGAACTGTAAATGAGCAGGGACAGGTGGATGGTGGGATGCCCAGTGGAGTTTAAGTATATATTTCTTCACCGCAGACAGGTCTTTTCTGACTCTTTGTGTTCAGAATTGGGGAACATATGTGTCCCAGCTGTTGTTCCCATGACACGATACAATTAGTCCAACTTAGCTCTGTGTTACCTCTGGCCAGTCAGCTATGGCTAAGATACAGGGTAAAGTAAAATTAAAAAAAAAAGAAGTTACTGACCCTCTGTGATTTGATGTGACTATATGCCTGTAGATATGCCTCCAGTTCTATACTTAGGATAGTGACTAGCACATAGAAATAATAAGCCTTTTCTTTCCAGTAATTTCCTTCATCTTGGAAATGCATGTTACTTAAGAGACAAGAATGAAACCAATAGTCATTATGACATTCTTCCTGTAGTTTTTAATTTAACCTATTAAGCATGTAGCGTACTTGTAATCTTCAAGGGTCTCTGAGTCTAATAGATAGGAAGCTGTGGATGTTTCCTTAAAGGACTGGTTTGAAATGAGCTTATGGATAGCTAAATAAATAGATAGAATGGCAAGAACTATAGGGAAAAGTATGTTACTTAGTAGAGGAAAAAGAGTCATACCTGTTTTATATCAGAAGGCTTCATGGATGTTGTGCTATTTGAATAGAACCATGAAGGAGGGTTTAGATGAAAACTGAGAAAAGATAAAAGCAAGAATTAAAAGATAGTAAACATTCTAGATAGAAGGAACTGCATGAAAAAGTATGTGGAAAAGCAAAACTGTTGAATGTAGAAATTCAGTAAATGACACAGATTGACTAGATCATTGGACAGGTAAGGAAATATTGGCAAAAGATATTGGCACAAAGTTTGTTAATTAACTTGTTTGAAATCTTGAATAGCAGGTTTTGAAGTCCAAATATGATAACTTTTATTTGTGTCTGCTTACCTTTATTTTGATCTAAAAATGGTGAAAAGATGACATCTCCTGGAGAGAGGAGTTGCAGGTATGTCAGAGAGAATCTCCTCTTATTGGACTTTTTTTCTGTAGCCCAGCTGTCTGCTAATATAGTAAACAAGGATAGAAGACAATAAATGTCAGCTGCACTTGACAAACACATCACATATTATTGATCAACAGTAACCACTGACACCAGATGGCAGGGTCCCTGTAAGATGTTATTGCCAGGAAACTTCAAATAGCTTATTTCTTCTTGGAAGGATATTCTTGTCACTTTCTGCTGGAATATCACTTTATATAAATTAAATGGAACATAGGAAAAAAGTTTCCTCAAAGTGCACTTTAAGAGAATACAGGGAAAAGGGAACAAGCATTTGGGTATCCAAGCAACAGCAAATGAATTCCTCCTTAGAAGGAGTTGAGGGCTGTTCCCAATCTCTTAGAGAACCTGCTAAAGTTGACATTTCAAAGAAATGAGAGTGTCTTTCGACTCAGGTATAGGAAAACCCTGTTTGATGAAAAATTCTTTCCAGAAGTCACAGTAACACTTAGATTTTGCTTTGATTCAAAGCAAAGTGTACATCTCAAGTTTCTTGAGGATGAAGATGGTACAAAATAGAACACAAGAGGCCATGAAAATAGTTAATGGAGCAAGACTGAACTGAGAGCCAGCTGTGATACTGGTAGAGAAAGTCCTTTAACCTTCCCAACAAAAGTAGGCAAAGAGGATATGTCTGATTTGAAATTGGGAATGTGAGGACAGTGTTTCTTTTCATTTTGGGAATCACCCAAAGGTATATAGGAAAACCAAAAATGACCATGTAATCTCTTTCTCCTGAGAACAAGAAATAGATGGGACTTAGACTCTAAACTCGGAAGAAGAGTAGCTTAAAGTTGGGGTATAAATGAGGTAGAGGGAAGATCCAGAGAGAGAAGGCCTGCACTGCAGAGCTCAGAGCTAAGGGGTCTGCCTCAAGTACAAAACCCTCATCTCTTTACAACAAGAGTCTAGAGAGACCAGAAGCTCCTTCCTAAGTAAATAAACCTCCTGAAACAATCTAGTCCAGAAAAAAATTGCTTTAAAATATGAATAATACCCAAAGAGCAAGGGAAATCGATACTATGTTTAAATAATGATGCCATAAAGCAAAGGAGCAAAGTAATGGGGAAACACAAATAGCAAAGCATCATAATAATATTGTTGCCATAAACTAAATGATGACAAGCATCCCTGGTCGCTCAGATGGTAAAGAATCTGCCTGCAATGCAGGACACCCTAGTTTGATTCCTTTGTTGAGAAGATCCCCTAGAGAAGGGAATGGCTACCCACTCCAGTATTCTTGTCTGGAGAATTCTATGGACAGAGGAGCCTGGAGGGCTACAGTCCATGTGGTCACAAACAGTTGGACATGACTGAGTGACTTATCTATTTATAAATAATGATTGTTGATAATTCTGAACAAACATTGTGATGAATATTAAGGAATAATTTTGAAACAGTTTTTAATGTAAAATATGAAGAAGAAATAAGAGTTCAGGGAAGACGTGGTGAACAATGGAAGATGGAATATGGAGCTTTTAAGAAACGAAAGAAAAATAAATTACAGAAATTAAAATTATAACAATGAAGAAAAGTCACAGCTAAAAACATATTAATTTTCATAGAGGATACTATTATGAAGAGCAAGTGCTAGAGAGAATTTTGGATGTGGATTATAGGCCAAAGGAGTGAATATAACCCACAATGATAGCTCTAACAAGAGAACTAAGGTAATGGAACAAACTCCTGTTCAAACATAATTGTAGAACATCTTTAGGAGATTAAAATTAAACATGCAGAACTGGAGAGCCATTCTAAAGTTACAGATATAAATGAGAATTTGTTTTTGAAAAGTGATACTAGCTGAATAAGGGAAAGATGCATATGAGCTGGCCAAAAGAGCAAGTTGCCTAATAAGGGAAATCTATCAGTCTAGCCTCAGACTTCCTGCTGGAAAACTGAACATTGCACATAAATTGTCTGCAGAATGTTGGGGGAGAGGGAATGTGTGACCCAGGGATTTTAACAAGCCAAATGGTAGTTTAAGTATAATCAGCAAGATTTTAAAATAAAAAAATTTGCAGAATATTACTCTTAGTTTTAAAATCTAGTTAAGTGCGTAAGAATGTGTTTTCTTTCAGCTGCTTCAGTCACACGCAGTGGCTGGGGATCTATCTTTTTCTCTCATATGACTATTCTGCTAGTTCCTCTATTAACTCTACTTCCAGTCCCTGAATTGTTTTATTTTCAAATATGTTTGCTGTCCTCTTAAAAACCAATTTGCCAGCTTTCGGAGTTTGTGGTCTCACATTTTATTAATGACGTGGGCTCCTCTGTAGGGCCCTATAATAATGACTGTTTCCATGGCTCTTGACTCTTATTAACTCACATTTGGCTTTAATACCTAACTTTAGACTTTTATCTGTCATTTTCTGGAATAAGCCTCCTTTAGCCTTCTGTCTTTTTCTCAACTTCACCTATTATTCCCTGACTCCACAAGATGATTATTTTCTAATATAGCCTGTTCCAGGTGTATTAGCAAGCCTAAAACTTGCTTCATCTGGTTTCCAACACAGTATCAAAGAGTAACATTATAAATGTGTTTGAATGAAGATGATCATGACTACTGTGAAGCTCTATCTCCATCTCCGTAAGAGACTTGTTGGAATTGTTTACAAGGACAGCATTAACATTAGCATTATTATAGCCAGGTCAGTGTCTGAATAATTGAGACAGTTTCCCAAAGATGTAACATTAAATCATTGCATACAGGTGTCAGGATCACCAAAGGACAATTTATGTGCATTTGTGAATATACATTTTTTAATATTTGAAGTTATTTTTATGGGCACATTTCAAGGTGATTGAACCCACAAATTTATCTGCCAGGAAAGGGGTCATAGCATTGATGCCATTGTTTTGACCTATGATTAGAACGTGAGTGAGAGTATGACATAGGATATTAAGTTGTGACTAAATGAACAAGGGTAGTAGGGCTATAATCTGAGCAATGATACCAGATGTGGGTGAGGCAGTACTATGAAGTTTTTTTAAGAATATAAATGAAAAATCAATGTATATGAAAAGGTGTTTAAAACCAGGTTTCATCATGGTGTAATTAAAATTATAAATGCAGAAATAATATTTAGCATACTGATGTTCAGATGAAGTTATGAAAGAAACTTTGGATATGCTAAAGACAAAGTAGAAGGTCAGAAATAATGACTTTCCCTTTTAAATTATGGTTTTCTCAGGATATATGGTCAGGAGTGGGATTCCAACATCATATGGTAGCTCGTTTTTTAATTTTTTAAGGAATCTCCATAATATCTCCTTAGTTGTTGTACTAAGTTACATTTCCAACAACAGTGTAGGAGGGTTCCCATTCCTCCACACCCTCTCCAGCATTTATTGCTTGTAGCTTTTTTGACTTAATAGACAGTTTTTCTCATTTAAAGAATTAGGCTACTACTGACTTTGATCAAGACATGGAAGAGTACATTAATAAAACAATGGGTATAAATATTGTCATAAATATCTATTCTTAAAAATATTTTGATAACATATAAAGATAAATCAGTTCTAGATAATGAGAGATTCACTAACCTACAAATGAGAGAAGAGAAGGGGACATTTCTGAAACAATTCATAGAAAATGTTTAATGTCTCTAGAAATAGTGCAGGGTTGTTATACTCTGGTTCATTCTCACTTTGAGGGCAGAATCTTCTAAGGAATGTCACAACAGTTTTGAAGTTGTGAAGTCAGCTCAGGTGCTGACAGGACCACATCAATTCTGTACCCCCATCCCAGTGATTTTGTGGCTGGGTTCAACCACATTTCAAGGTTTGGAATGGATACTGTCATGGATGAGGCCTCAGAGGACACTACTGTAAACATGGTTCTTAAGTTGAGGTCTAATTCTAATAAAGTTTCCAGACTGCTCCCTTTTCCACATGCCTATCTAGTATCTGTTCTAGTACTTGCTGCTACTGCTAAGTCGCTTAAGTCGTGTCCGACTCTGTGGGACCCAATAGACGGCAGCCCACCAGGCTCCCCCATCCCTGGGATTTTCCAGGCCAAGAACACTGGAGTGCGTTGCCATTTCCTTTTCTAATACTTGGAGCCCTGTAATCGTTCCCTTTGCTTAGATCTCTAAGTCAATCAGCCCTATCTTTTTTTTTTTTCCAGCAATTAAGCACTATTTTTATTTTGCTCTCACAGTAGTTTATCAACCACTAACTAGGTTGTGTAGCTAAATTTGAGATTCAGAAACCTAGATTCATGTGAAAGCATTAGAGCTGAGGAAGGATGGCAGACATACCATGCAAATCCAAAAGCATTTTCCATGCTGGGCATTATCTGTCAGCATCATATGTAGTAATGCAGGTATTGACAGAGAACTCTGGGCTTGTCTGATGTTCCCTGGGCACAGTTTCTTAGGCTTGGGTATCCCCAGGGTTGTCTGATCAATTAGGCTTTCACGATACCAGAACCTGGCACTGGTCCATTCTATCTTGGTTTTGTTTTCTTTGAAATCAAAGCCTGAAACCAGGACTTGGTTACATAGACTTTTTTGGGGAGATGACAACAAGTAGCAAGGAGAGAATGGGTAGAGCATAACAAGAAAAATCGGTGCATTGGAAGATTGAAGACAGAAGGAGAAGGGGATGACAGAAGATGAAATAGTTGGATGGCATCACAGACCTGATGGATATGAGTTTGAGCAAGCTCTGGGAATTGGTGATAGACAGGGACGCCTGATGTGCTGCAGTCCATGGGGTTGCAAAGAGTCAGACATGACTCAGCAACTGAACTGGAAGTGGACATCACTGTTTTAGGCAAGGTAGACTTATTTCACCAGAACCTTGGTGAAGCAGTGAACACTTGCAAAAGGTGTGTGTGGAAAAAATGGAAGTCGGAATTTTCCTGCCACTGCCATACCATTGGTTAAAATACTTCCACTCCCGACACAGTCTTCCTTGCCTTTCCAGACTCTCCTTGATCACTTTGGAATGGTTGGTTTTCTGTCCATTACTTTGGTTGGTGCATCCTCTCCGGCCTCACAGTGAGTCACAAGGAAGTCCATGCAATTAGATAAAGGGCCATATTGTAAGTGCCAGAAAGTCTGAAATCAGCTCCTAGTTTTTACATTCACTCTAATCTGTTTTGACTTTTATATGTCATTCATGTGAATAGAAGAAAGAGAGAATGAGTATGTTAAGTCTTTGCATTCCTATAGGTCTCTTTAAGACTTATAAGGAAACAAAAGCCAGTCTGCTCTACAATCCTTAAGAGTATACGGTTACCCCATACCAGTCAGTTAGAGCACTACTCTCGACCACATGCTTCTTCCTCCACTGCGATCACAGTCTTAATTGCTGAGATGCTACAGCCCACACCTGGTTATTACCACTAGCAGTTAGTAGATTTTCTTATTTGTCTGGGGAATGATTTAGATCTAGAATTCCATCCTGAGGGCCTGTTCTCCCAGGACATTCCAAGGACCAACTGCCTTAATTTGAGTTCTTTTGAAAGTAGAGGCTGAAATAAGGTCTTGTGTACAGGTAGCTACTTTGAGAGGAGTTTTTCCAGGAAATAGGAGTGTAAGAAAGGAGAGACAACCGAGAAAGAACAAAATCTCATTTAAAAAACTAGGTAAACTGGACTAAATCGTTTTACTCAGCATCTTCTGGTAGTCAGTAGAAAAATAAAGTTAGGAATAGATGAAAGGTAGCAATCAAAAGCAACACAAAGCAGTGATAAAATGATTGTGAACCAGAATGAGAGAGTTAGAAAGATGTTAAACTATAGGGATATAATGAAAAGGAACAGTAGAACAAAACACACCACAAAGACAAAATCTGCAAATGTCACTTCTCCTAAAAAGTTCTGTTCTGTAGGGTAGAGAATTAGTGATTCAGGAGAGGGGCATGGATCTGAGTAAGTGATTATTCTTCTCCAGGAATGGACCCTGCAAATTTAGTCTTTATGTGATTTGCTAAAGCTGTATTGGTTGACTTCCAACCTAGAAGTATATAGAGCTGAGCTAAAATCAATATTCTTATTTGTCTCATCCACATGGGTAACTCTTTTGCTATGACGAAATCTGAATTATCAAGCCATTTTATTTTTTTGGAAAATTTTCTTCACAGTAGTGAAAACCTGCATGCATCTATAGCAAGTTCCATTGTTTGTTTCTCTAAGTCTACTTATCCCTAGAATTTGAGTCACTGTGGTAGTAGACCCATACAGGGACTGTCCTGTTGGAACAGTAATAAAAATTCCTGTCCCACCTACAGTAGCAATACTTTCACATCTGACCAGTCATTCTTGTGTCAGCAAAGGCAGTGCATGAAATTGCATGTTGATTTTTGACAACATATAAACTAGTGGCAATTTTTGAGAGCAAATGGTTCAGATCTTCTTTTTCTCCATGTGTGGTGTAGCAAATATGCAAGTGAAATCTTAGACATGTCAAAAGGAGTTTATAAACAGCAATAACAATGTCAATCCATTTTTCCATTCTGAGAGGGGAAAAAGGTGCCTGAAAATATTGGGATCACCCATCCATTTACATTGCAGTCCACAGACTCTGAGAAGGTCAGATGTTTGGTGCATTCAAATAAAAATTTACTGTTAGAAGGCAAGCTAAAGAACATATTTTAGAAAAAAGATATGTAAGTATTCTTAAAAAAAAACACACAACTCGGAAATGAGGCAAGTTCAGAAAAGTTCATATACTTGCACTGAACAGTAGGCACAAAGTAGCCCACACATGAAGCAGTAGACTTGACCCTCCTGCATTCCCCTGCCCTCAGCCAAGAGGTGGGAACATAACATATTAAAACCTAGAAATCAGTGCTAAAATGTGTCATATCTAGTTGTATGTAAGAGAAGCTCAAAATTGGTACAGAACACACCACCAGCCCCAACCTGTAAAAAAAAAGACTACACCAAAATATTGCCTCTGGATACAAAGTGGGCTTTTTCTTTGACAGCCCATGGCTTTGCCCATGAAAAATTCAATTCACAAGGTTAAAGTGTCCTTCAGACATCACACAGGAATGCTGTTGTGTCTAAGTGCTTCTGTGCGTGTGACGGCCTTACATACGTGGAGCTTAGGCTCACTGCTGTGTCTTTGCTGAAGACACCATAGAACAGTGAGAGAGCTCAGCTCTGTCAGCTGCTCTGCTCTCCGAATCAGCCCAACCTCAAAGGGCGTAGACTTGTAGCTGAGAATGAATGGCGGGCTCTGAAAGTGAACCTCATCAGGGGGTTCTAAAAATTTACTGAGTAATTTAAGTATTATTAGAATAAGCTCAGGTTCTTCCATAGAGGTTATTTTGAAAGGGCCAATACTCATTTAAGGGGATAGTGTCTGATGGAGTTCCTGACAGAAAACCCTCAGGTCTTACTCAAAGACCCTCATAAAAATGAGTATACCAGGCTTAAATATGGTTTGAGTGAGGTGAATATGCCTTTGTCTAACTTCTGCATCTCTAACTTTTATCAAGGATCTCTCGTTTTGCCTGTAATATTTTCATCTGAATTCCCTGATCAGGCTCCAGACATTATTTGAATGACAAATGTGGTAGTCATATAATGGCTTTTTGAAGACTGTTATTATGTTGTCTTTGAAATATAGCCACATATGTCTTTCCCATGATTATTTCTTTTTCTGTATAATTTGGGAATGCTTCAGATATGAGTTTCTCCCCCCAAGAATGTTTTCTCATCTCTCATTCTATCTGAACTCTGTGCAATGTCAAGGGCTTACCTCAAATTCTTTATCACTCCTCATGTCAGAAAATTCTGCTGTGTCTACCTCTCAAACATCTCTCCCAGATTTGCTCTTCTCTGCCTCCATCTCCAACACTTTTGTGGAAACCAATGTCATCTTTGAACTGGACTTCATGCTTGTAATCATTTTCTTTTTCTTCTTGCTGCTACCATCCTGCTACCTACAAACACTTCTCCACATAAGCACCCTGCTCCCTCATACACTCCAACATGATGCTTTTCACGTTTAGGCTGGTGTAAAATCCTCCAATGTCTTCTCCTGTACTTAGGAATTTCCAGCTCAGGACTTTGCTCTCTTCTGTTTGGCATCACCTCAAGCTGTTCTCTGTGGAGTTGATCATGATGACTACAGCTAGCTGCAGTCTTCTGGCTCTGGACTGACTGGTTTGCTCTGACTGGGATGCATTTCCCACTGACCTTCTTGTAGCTAATACTTGTCCTTCAGATAGCAGTTCAAATGTCATCAGTTTAGAGAGCTCTCTCCAGGTTCTCATTAATCTGTATCTCTTGTTTGAATTGGCTACTTAGTCACTCACTGTCATATCACCAGACTTGAATTACCTAAATTACTAACTCAGATGTTTTTCTTTTGCATGTGTACATTTTTTGTTTATTGAACATCTCTTTTGTTTATTGCACATCCCATTAAAACATAAGCTCTATGGGAAGCAGAGATATGATCCTTACCTCTGTCCCCTCATTGACTAGAATGGTGCTGACATATGGTAAATATTGAGTAAATATTTGTGGGATAAATGAACAGATACCCAACATAAGCCTGTCCTTGAAAACCATGATATTTTCAGTATTTGATCTTTCTGAACTTTTACTTCAGTCTTATTACAGTTGTATTGGTATCCTTTCTAAACTTCAATTTTGTTTGACCTCTGTTATTATCTTTACATGATGCATCATTTTGGGATGGTTATGAGCCTGGGGTGTTAATCATTGTATTTAAGATATGTTGGCTCCTCTGTGTGACCTTGGGAAAACAAGTTAAATTTTTGAGTTTTATTTTCAATATATAGAACAGGTTACTAATAGTGTCTATTTCTAATGTTAAATGAGATAATTGTACAATGTTTGGAACTGTGTCTGGAATATAGGAAAAAGACAATACAGTTAGACACGTAGCTGTCTCTACAGATACGTGTATGTGTTTATATATACACCCCCCCCCACATATATATATATGCAGTTACCTAGAAAGAGAGACAAATTTTTAAACCAAGATTTTGTTTTTTAGAGCAGTTTTAAGTTGATAGAAAAATCAAGGGGAAAGGTATAGAGATTTCCACATATTCCCTGAATCCACAAATTTATAGCATTCTCCACTATCAATATCTTCCACCAGAGAGAGACATCTGTTACAATTGATGAATCTGTATTGACACATCATAATCACTAAAATCCTTAATTTATATTATGGTTCACTCTTGGTTTTGCACATCCTGTGGATTTGGACAAATGTATAATGTCATATATCCATCATTAAAGTATCATACAGACTAGTTTTACTGTCCTGTAAATCCTCTTTGCTCTGCCTGTCCATTTCTCCCTCATACACTCCAACAACTCTGGCAACCACTGAACTTTTTTTTTTTTTACTATTTCCATAGTTTTGCCTTTTTTAGGTAACACAGTTAGAATCATACAGTACCTGGCCTTATCAGATTGGTTTATTTCACTGAGTAATATGCATTTAAGTTTCCTTCATATTTTTCATGGCTCAATAGCTCATTTTTTAATACTAAATAATATTTCATTGTCTAGATGTACCATAATTTATTTATTCATTCACCTAGGATATTTTGGGTTGCTTCCACATATTGAAAGCTGTGAATAAACTTGCCATTAACCTCTGTGTACAAATTTTTATGTGGATACAAATTTTCATCTCTTTGGGTAAATGCCAAGAAGCATCCTATGATTTTTCATTTTTTTCCTATGATAGTAACTCTTTATAATATTTTCCTAATGCACGCTATGGATTTTAAAATATTTATTACTGAGAGCATCACTATCAATTCAAAATGAATCAGATTTAGCAATCTGGAGACTTGGTTTAGATTAATTAGCTGGGAAATCCTGGCACTTTATTTTTCTGGGATTATTTTTTTCTCCTGTAACATGCACAAAGCTAGTGGAGGTGATGGAATTCCAGTTGAGCTATTTCAATTCTGGAAAGATGATACTGTGAAAGTGTTGCACTCAATATGCCAGCAAATTTGGAAAACTCAGCAGTGGCCACAGGACTGGAAAAGGTCAGTTTTCATTCCAATCCCAAAGAAAGGCAATGCCAAAGAATGCTCAAACTACCACACAACTGTACTCATCTCACATGCTAGTAAAGTAATGCTTAAAATTCTCCAAGCCAACCTTCAACAATACATGAACCATGAACTTCCCATTGTTCAAGCTGGTTTTTGAAAAGGCAGAGGAACCAGAGATCAAATTGCCAACATCCGCTGGATCAAGGAAAAAGCAAGAGAGTTCCAGAAAACATCTATTTCTGCTTTCTTAACTATGCCAAAGCCTTTACTGTGTGGATCACAATAAACTGTGGAAAATTCTGAAAGACAGGGGAATACCAGACCACCTGACCTACCTCTTGAGAAACCTATATGCAGGTCAGGAAGCAACAGTTAGAACTGGACATGGAAGAACAGACTGGTTTCAAATATTCCAAATAGGAAAAGGAGTACGTCAAGGCTGTATATTGTCACCCTGCTTATTTAACTTATATGCAGAATACATCATGAGAAATGCTGGACTGGAAGAAGCCAAGCTGGAATCAAGATTGCCGGGAGAAATATCAATAACCTCAGATATGGAGATGATACCACCCTTATGGCAGAAAGTGAAGAGGAGCTAAAAAGCCTCTTGATTAAAGTGAAAGAGGAGAGTGAAAAAGTTGGCTTTAAAGCTCAACATTCAGAAAATGAAGATCATGGCATCTGGTCCCACCACTTCATGGGAAATAGATGAGGAAACAGTGTCAGACTTTATTTTGGGGAGCTCCAAAATCCGTGCAGATGGTGATTGCAGCCATGAAATTAAAAGACACTTAATCCTTGAAAGTTATGACCAACCTAGACAGCATATTCAAAAGCAGAGACATTCCTTTGCCAACTAAAGTCTGACTAGTCAAGGCTATGGTTTTTCCAGTGGTCATGTATGGATGTGAGAGTTGGACTGTGGAGAAAGCTGAGCACTGAAGAATTGATGCTTTTGAACTGTGGTGTTGGAGAAGACTCTTGAGAGTCCCTTGGACTACAAGGAGATTCAACCAGTTCATCCTAAAGGAGATCAGCCCTGGGATTTCTTTGAAGGAATGATGCTAAAGCTGAAACTCCAGTACTTTGACCATCTCATGCTAAGAGTTGACTCCTTGGAAAAGCTCTGATGCTGGGAGGGATTGGGGGTAGGAGGAGAAGGGGACAACAGAGGGTGAGATGGCTGGATGACATCACTGACACGATGGATGTGAGTTTGAGTGAACTCTGGGAGCTGGTGATGGACAGAGAGGCCTGACATGCTACAATTCATGGGTCACAAAGAGTCAGACACAACTGAGCAACTGAACTGAACTGAAAATGAATAAAGTCAAATCATACTCATTATAAAGTTAAAACTATTTTATACAATTTAAAAAAGCATTTATAAAACCAATTTAGCCAAAAACCCATTTTCAAACTTATTCAGAATTCTAACTTCAATGATAGGCTTAATATAGATTCTATAGTTGAAGGGGTTCAGCCATGAGCCGGGGTTTGCCTGGTCTCTCCCCTCCCCTCCTTCCTTTTAGCATTACAGCAGGCCCCAAGTGAAACTCCAGAAGTTGTGTGTTTCTCTTTGTGTACATTTTCAATAGATATGGCTTTAGTATTTTTTTTAAATCATTAACTACTGACAATTTAATTTTTAGTTTATTTCTATTCCTACCTCATCTTTGACTACAGTTCGTAGCTGTAGGCTTCACAGCTGGTACAGATTTCTATTCTTTAATGTGTCAAGTTGATTTATAATCATGGCATCACTCAGTTATTTAGTTAACTTGACTTTGTTCCTATTGGTTGGAATATTGGATGATAATGGCTATTCCCTAGTGTAGTTTCCAGTAACTATTCTTATGGTTGAGAAATGTGCATGTTTTAAGTGGTGCATGTTTATTAAAATCATTTGAGTAGATTCACATCATCATGTGTTTGTGTGCATGCATGCTCTGCTGCTCAGTTATGTCTGACTCTCTGAGACCCTAGCTGGCCAGGCTTCTGTGTCCATGGGACTCTCCAAGAGTATGGGAGTGGGTTGCCATTTCTTCCTCCAGGGAATCTTCCCAACTCAGGGGTTGACCCATTTCTCCTGCATCTTCTGAATGGACAGGTGGTTTCTTTACCACTATGCCCCCTGGAAAGCCCTCACCATATTCTGTGAATATTTACAATATCCACAACTTGCAAAATTGAGAAAATATTTTTCTATGTACTGTGAAGAAGGCTGAGCACTGAAGAATTGATGCTTTTGAACTGTGGTATTGGAGAAGACTCTTGAGAGTCCCTTGGACTGCAAGGAAATCCAACCAGTCCGTTCTGAAGGAGATCAGCCCTGGGATTTCTTTGAAGGAATGATGCTAAAGCTGAACCTCCAGTACTTTAGCCACCTCATGCGAAGAGTTGACTCATTGGAAAAGACTCTGATGCTGGGAGGGATTGGGGGCAGGAGGAGAAGGGGACGACTAAGGATGAGATGGCTGGATGGCATCACTGACTCGATGAACATGAGTCTGAGTGAACTCTGGGAGATGGTGATGGACAAGGAGGCCTGGCATGCTGCGATTGATGGGGTCGCAAAGAGTCCGACATGACTGAGTGACTGAACTGAACTGAACTGCATGTCCTTATGTGAGACAAATGTGTGTGGATGGTTCTAGAACATGTTTCTGTTCAAATGCTTATGTTAAATGTCTCTTACTAAGAAGGATTCCATTTCTTATTGAAAGGTTCTTGGCTTGGCAAGTTTTGATATATTTGGGATAGATACCCACTGAAAATTAATTCTTTATTTAAATCAATCATAAAGTAACTCTTCTAGAGCAATAAGTCCTTTTATTTTTGACATTAAAATCAATCCCTAAGTTATCTGTTGGATTGGGTTTTATGTATCTGGTTTTCCTAAAGCAAGGTGTACATGAATATTAAATATCATTTCCTTCTTTTGCTTCTGACTTTAATTCTTATAATCAGTAGAAACTGTGACAAATGTGTCACTGTAACTGTATTATTATTTTTAATGTAGTTCTGAATTCTAATTATATTTTCTTTTGAAAAATTTTACCCTCCAGTTCTATATAGGTTTTAGCTCTCTTTCATGTGGATGGGCAAAAACTTGTGGGCAAACATTTCAGGGAGACTTAATTCTCTTAGCTCTTTTCACTTTTCCTGCTTGCAAATATGTCCTCTATATAAGCGTGTATTCCTCCCCCACCCCTTCTTATTAAGGATATAAACATCCTTGTAGAGTACTGTATTCTTAGGCAAGACCAATGGAAAGATAGATCCTGGGAGCTCTGGCTGGTTTGGCCACACCGCTGACCTTGCAATTCTCCCATGGCATGCCTGAGCTCACAGCCCCTGCCTGCCCTCCACCATGAAGGTCGTCTTCACCCTGCTTTGTTCCATGTGTAAGGCAGTGCCCTACATATCACATGGACTCTAGACTAGGCGTGGCTTCATCACTTAGTCACATTCCTATCAACTGCTCTATCCCATCACTTATTTTGTTTCTTTTCCCCTTTGTAAATTGCCCTTTTCTCTTAGGTTCTTTAGTAAGAGATTATGATATGATGTATTAAGATTAGTGGTAGCTGCTGTACCAGGTAAACCTCTTAATCTCAGTAACTTGGGACAGTAATTTATTTCTATAACGTCCATGAGACATCTAAAATGAGGGTTCATGTCATCCGGAAGCTCTGCTCCAGGCAGTAATTTGGAAATCTAGGCTGTGTCTGTGTCGTTTGGTTCTGCCGTCCTGACTAATGGCTCAGTCAATGAAGAGTCTGCCTGCAATGAGGAAGACCTGGGCTCAATCCCTGGGTTGAGAAGATCCCCTGGAGAAGGATATGGCAACCCACTCCAGTATTGTTGCCTGGAGAATTCCATGGACAGAGGAGCCTGATGGGCTATAGTCCATGGGATCACAAAGAGTCTGACAGAACTAAGTGATTTTCACTTTCACTTTCTTTACCGTGGGCTTCTGAGCTGCCTGCATACCTGCATCAAGACAGCAGAGAGGAAAAACCATGAATCATGGCACATGGGCTGTTTCATCATAGGTGATATGTTTTTGGCTGGGACCTGGTTCATCTTTCCCCAATAGGGAAGCTGAGAAACTCAGACATTCTGTGGGTTCCACAGGAAGAGGAAAAAGGTTTGGTAAACAGCCAGTCTCTGTCATAAATGGGTACATATCATTTATGGAACTTAGTAGATTAATGCTTGCTTGTGTTGTCTAAGTGTTATTCCAATGGGATTCCATCCCAAAGAGATAATGGAAGTGATGCCAAACATGGCATCATTGGGGAACCTGCACAAATTCTTCATGAAAGTGTCTTCAGCAAAGCTTTAGTGTTCTCCTCCTCATTGCATGGACACATTTTAAAACAGGTTTTAATTTTAGGATGTCACAGTCTCAGAATCTAAATCACAACACTTTCTTGCCATTCCCATGTCCAATACCCAGAACCATTTTTGGTTTTTCTAATTTGACTTAATATGTGGCTGAGCAATGCCAAGAACTTAACTATGAATTTTGGGAGGTGAGAAGTTCCAGGACTAAATTAAACTCTTGTGTTCCCAGAGTAAATTCTGCTCAGTAACCAGGTTTGGGAATAGAGTCTGAGGTTTTAAGTTGTCACCCAATATTATGCCAAAATAACCTAGATAATTACTACTTATTTCAGATGCTTATTGGGTATGCCAGATGTTTGTACACGAGAGGAAGTATTTTTAAATGATAGCTTTTTGATGACTATTAAACGGTGTGGAAGTAAAATGTTAGAAGATTGTTTATTCACACAAGTAGTTGAAAATATTTAAGCACACTAACCATTGAAAAACAGAGAAAGACTTCAAACAACAATTCATAAATCTAATATTTTATATACATATTTAGTGACCTAAAAATTATGATTTCCTTTAATGGCACTGGGCAGTCACATCAAAGACCAGGCTTTTCTGGAGAAACAGATTTAATAATTCATACAGATATCCCCTTGAGTTTTAATTCTATGTGAAAAAAATGTCAGTTTTCCTTTTTATTAGGAATATATGGTGGTTCCAGATCAGAGATGCATGAGTGTAGGTGCTGGCAACCCATCTCTGTGCTCTTCCATGCTCCCCTGAGAGTTCAAACATAAACATACCTTACCGATTTAACAGCCTGGTGACTCCAGTGAAGCCCTTATCATGATTTGCCCCTCACATGTTTTAACAGTATTTATAGACCTGGAAGAACCAGAGATGAATAGGAAGAGGTCTCTCTTGCAGAAGCATGTGCCCTAGTGAGAGGCACACACATCACCGAGCAGCCATGATATAAACCAGAGGTTCAGATGAGCACCTGTTCCTCCTGATTCTGGGCTCCTGGAAGGCAGCACAGAGTCATTTTTATGTTTGTGTCCCTAGTGCCTCAGAGGGACATCAGGACAGAGAGGGGCTGCCTGCCCAGAGGGGCTGAAGAAATTATTTTATTTCTTCTAATACTTTAAAATAAAGGGGACTACTGAAAGGGGGTGGCAATAATGAGAGGAGAAGCTGCCATTCCCAGGCTTGCTGGCATTAGTTAGAATCTTCAGACTGAAACAGTATTTTTAAACCACAGAAATGTTGATATTTGGCACTTGAGAATTTCTTTGCTGTGGGGCTGTCCTGTGCATTATAGTATGTTTAGCAGTATCCTTGACTTCTACCTACTAGTTGCCAATAGTGGGTTGTGACAAAGAATATCTCCAGATGTTGCCAAATGTCTTTTGAGGGACAAAATTACTCTGTTTGAGAACCACTCAACTAGAAGATGTAAACCCCCCTGGGCTCTGCCTTATACTTTCTGCATATTGATTCTATTTACTTGCAATAGGACACACTCAATTTACACCTTCACCTTAAATATTTAACAACTTTCTTATGTTAAATATCATCTGAGATAATATAGGTTATGAAGACAAAAAGTGTGTCTACTTTCTTTTTTCCTTTTTAAAAAATGTATGCAGCTTTAACCATTGTCTTCATGGTGCCTCATACCTGCTATGGGGGTTAGAATAAGAACTGGTAATGAGTGAATGAATGAGGTAATTGCAAAAATAGGTGCATGTTCTTTCCTTCCTTGTATCCACAGCCTTACAGTGAGACCTAGCATTCCTCCCATAAAGAGGTTGTCTATTTCCCCACCCTGTGAATTTGGCTTGGTCTTAGGATTTGTTTTGACTAATAGGATGGTAGCAAATGGGATGCAGAAAGAGTCTGAGATGTTCCCTCACACTAGGACCTACTCTTTTATTTCTTGGAACTCTTGAGGCCAGCCTGCTGGAGGGTGGGAGACCATATGGAGAGACATCCCATCATTTTCAAATGTCCCAGCTAAAATCATTAGAGACCAGCCAGCACCAGATGACCACCAACTGACCTTTGATGGGTAAGTGGATCCAGCTCAATTTGCCAATCTACAGAATCATGAGTGAAAGGAATGTGTGCTGTTTTAAACTAACTTGGATGATTGCACCTTAAATATCAAAAGCTAATAAGTGAATGTTTCTTCACGTCTTCCATTCATTGGAGCTTGAGACTCTTTTGTGGAGTGGATAAGAAGTGGTGCATTAGTTTGCCAGGACTGCCATAATGAAGTAACATAAACTAGATGGCTTAAACCAAAGAAATGTATTGTTTCACAAGTCTTGAGGCTACATGTCCAAAATCAAGGTGTCATCAGGGTGGGTTCCTTCTGAGAACTGTGAGGAAGGAATCTGTTACAGGTGTCACCTTTGGCCTTTAGGTGATTACCTTCATCTTCACATGGCATTCTCCCTGTATGCCTCTTTGTGTCTATATTTCACTTCTTTGTAAGAACATCAAGCACATGGGATTTGAGCCCACTCTAGTGACCTCGTCTTAACTAGTTACAGGTGCAACAACCTTCCTTCCAAATAAGGTCACATTCTGAGTTTAGGACTTCAGCATATGAATTGGGGAGGCAAAGTTCACTCCATAACGAGTGGGGATGAAGATGAGCCAAAAATGATGCCAAATTGATTCTTATTGTGACTTGCATGTCTTCCTAAGGAATTGAATTTTATTAATGCTTACACATAAGGTAGAGTTCCCCCAGAAATCTTTACTGGAGGTGTTGCTATCCTCTATCACAATTTTATTATGAAGGACATTGAAAAGCATGAGGATTATAGTGGTAAGTGCTTCAGTAAGGAGGCTGTTAAAATAATTTCAGTAAAGAACTGGGCTCACATTGGAGAGGGATAGATAAGGTACAAAGATGTTTGTGGGGCTTCGTTGCTATAAATATGCTGTGGCTGCCAGTGGACACCTGTAGTTTATTCCGTTCTGGGCATCACACTTCAACAGGGTGATAGGCAAAGAGGGCACACACAGGTGAGCATGATCAGAGGGGAAAGAGTCTTGATAACAAACCATACAGCTTAAGATAGAGGAAAAATGCAGAGGCTGATCACTGCTTTCAGCTCTTTGAAGGGGTGTCATGTGGGAGAGGGATTAAATTTGGTCTTGTTTGATCCAACAGAATGAGGACCAATGAGCGTAAACAGAGGATAGGTAGCTTTCAGCTATAATATATGAGCTGAAGTTCTTCAGTCAGAGCACTCCTATGAGGTAACAGTCGGGAGATTTCTTTTGGTCCTGAGATTTCAAGTTCTATAGCCAGAGAGAAGAGGAACTACTTTCCCACAAGGACTTAGGTTAGTAAACAGCTTTCCATTGCTTGCTCTGTGCATGGATTAGACCCAGACTTCAAACACCTTAAATGGTAAAGCATTATTCTAATTGTCAAGTAATCAAATGACATCAGACATTGTTTGGTGTGTTAACTGAGAGAAAAGGAAATTAACCTCCACTCAAATGCACAAGATATCTAAAAGCAGTTTTATGTTTAAAATGTTAACTTCTTTTCTATTAACATTTCGCCCTTGTAGTTTGTCCAACATCATTAGCTTCTTATCATATGTTGCCTTATTTTCAAGTCATTTCAGTGTCAGAATGCATAAATTTAGTCTATTGTTACATAATTGCAACACACAAAACTTTCCCTCTAATTGTTCTTTCTAGTCTGCCCAACTAGATTTTAAGTTGCTTTTGAACAAGGACCAAAGATGATATGCTTTCTTTTAACATGGCTTAGAAAAGTGTTTTCAAGTTAATTTCTTTGGTCTAATAAACATAAGTAAGATACAGCTTGAATATGTTGTTGCTCATCTCCCAAATTATTTCATAAATAGAGGAACACACCCCAAGTCAGTACGTTTATTAAGCTAACAAAGTAATAAATCCATCAATAATATTTATATAAGGTCCTCTCTCTGCCCAGAGGTGTGATGGTACCATGGGGAATGCGGAGTGTCCTAAGATTCACTTGCTGTTAAATATCTCAGAGTCCAGCTGGGCAGGGAGAACTCGGAGATAAGAAACATTAACTTCTCAACTGCATGGCCACATGAAGAGATCGTAATAGTAGTTGGGGATGCTTTTAAAACTAAGTTAGCTATGAAGAATGGGTGGGAAGAACAGAAATACAAAGTGCAGATGAGAAGGAGAGAATTTCAAGAATGGGGAATCTTTGAGAAAACACCCAGTGTCGAGTGTTGAATTTTGTCTTCCCATATCTTGATATGTTTGAGTCCTAACCACTGATACCTGTGAATGTGAACTTGTTTGGAAAAAACATCTTTGCAAATATAATCAAGCTAAAATAAGGTTAATACTGGATTAGGGTAGGTCTTAATCTAATGACTAGTGTCCCTGTAAGAAGAAGGAAATTTAGACACAGAATACCCTGTGATGACTTGATTTCCTGGGCAGGAATTGCAGTGCTATACCTACAAGCCAAGGATTATAGGAACTGTCAGAAGCTGGGAGAGAGGCATGGAGCAGATTCTCCCTCATGTCCTCAAACGGGACTAACCCTCTTCTCCCTTCACATCAGCCTTCTGGTCTCTAGAACTCTGAGCCAATAAACTTCTGTTAAGCTACCCAATTTGTGGCCCTTTATCATGGTAGGCCTAGGAAACGAGTACACTTAAAGTCAGAAGAGTAAAGCACATCCAGGGGCAGAGAGGAGACCCAGGAGAAGGAAACAGAGTAGGTGAGGGGGAGGAAGGAGCAAGACATGAGTTGAATTATGGAAAAACTTTGCAGAAATTATAATCAGTCAATGTAGTCAATACTTTTTTAGCAGTGACTGTAGGCCAGACATTGTTACAAATGCTTTATATAGGTTATTTCATTTAATTCTCATAACAACCCTTAAAGGCAAGAATTAATATTATTCTCATCGTACAGATGAGGAAACTGAGGAACAATGGTTAAATGATTTTCTCAAAGATACCTAGCTAGTGAGTGATGGAATCAGGATTAGGACCTAGAACACTCGATCTTTTGACCTTACTTGTATTGCAAGTGATCTAAGAAGCAGGAATTATGTCTTCCTTTGGGTATAGACACAATCTGTAAACCCTTATTGTCCCTTCCTCAACATTCTTCTCTTATTAGAAATTGTTTTCCTGATAAAATGTATAAAACCTTTTACATTGGTATAGCGATTTATTCTGTATCTGTAAATCAGTTATTTCCTTTCAACTTATTACATTTTGTTTTCAGAACAATGACTAATAAATAGTTCCTCTCTGTGTTAGGTCACCCAGTTCTCGTAATTTTGCAGATTTCTTGACTCTTCTTGTCCAAAGAGTATGTTAATCGCTTCAGGAGTCATTCTTTCCACAGCATGGTTATAATTAATTGAGAGGACAAGGCCTGGATAACGAAAGCAAAATCACTTCTTGTAGACCATAGTAATTCCCCCCTAAGGATTTTCCCAGTGTTTCTAATTAGAGGATAACGAGCCAGCACATTAGATACCCTCAAATATGACTGAAAAAAGTTTCTTTAAAGTGACTTAGTTTACTTCAAGTTTTAATAATAAATATGTAGTTAGATATAGCAGTGGTTTTGTCTGCTGTCTTATGAATTTAAAGAGAAAAATCAATATGAATGTCATGGTTAGTTTAGATGAAACATTGGAAAAACTGATTTTCCATAATACTTAATGAAAATATAACACACACACAAAATTAATGCTTTAAGCTAGAGGGAAAAGCCATTAAACTTCAGGATAATAGATACTAAAATATGCGATGGAAAGGGAGACAACTGTGTTTTTATCAAGGAGAAAAGTAAAGGATTTATTTATTTAAACTAAGTAGTCCTTAATTTAAAAATTATATGTGGCTTCAGAGTTAATCGAAGCATAATGCAAATAGTAGACTCCCTGTTGTTTACGTTGAAGTTCAGTGTGGTGAAGCACAGGCATGTGCTCATGGTCGGTTTCTTCAGTCATGTCCCACTCTTTGTGGCCCTATGGACTGTGAGCCCGCCAGGCTGCTCTTCTCGGGGGATTCTCTAGGCAAGAATACTAGAGTGGGTTGCTATGCTCTCCTCTAGGAGATCTTTCCAACCCAGGGATCAAGCCTGTGTTCCTGCTCTCCTGCATTGCAGGTGGATTCTTTACCCACTGAGCTACCCGGGAAACCCCCAAGGAGCACATACCTGTGTGTGCTGCTAAGTCGCTTCAGTTGTGTCCGACTCTGTGTGACCCCATAGATGGCAGCCCATCAGGCTCCCCGGTCCCTGGGATTCTGCAGGCAAGAACACTGGAGCGGGTTGCCATTTCCTTCTCCAATGCATGAAAGTGAAAAGTGAAAGTGAAGTCAGTCATGTCTGACCCTCAGCGACCCCATGGACTGCAGCCTTCCAGGCTCTTCCATCCATGGGATTTTCCAGGCAAGAGTACTGGAGTGGGGTGTCATTGCCTTCTTCGTACCTGTGTGTAGTTTCCAACAATTTAATTTTAATGGCTTATCGATTGCTAAGATTGCTGTCTCTTATACACATCTCACTGTGCCATCTCCTGCATTGCAGGTGGATTCTTTACCCACTGAGCTACCCGGGAAACCCCCAAGGAGCACATACCTGTGTGTGCTGCTAAGTCGCTTCAGTTGTGTCCGACTCTGTGTGACCCCATAGATGGCAGCCCATCAGGCTCCCCGGTCCCTGGGATTCTGCAGGCAAGAACACTGGAGCGGGTTGCCATTTCCTTCTCCAATGCATGAAAGTGAAAAGTGAAAGTGAAGTCAGTCATGTCTGACCCTCAGCGACCCCATGGACTGCAGCCTTCCAGGCTCTTCCATCCATGGGATTTTCCAGGCAAGAGTACTGGAGTGGGGTGTCATTGCCTTCTTCGTACCTGTGTGTAGTTTCCAACAATTTAATTTTAATGGCTTATCGATTGCTAAGATTGTGATGATAATATCAATAAGGCATTGATAAAAAAAAATTCCCTTGTTTCTTAGTCAGCCTACTTTCCTTTGAGATGAGAGGGAAACCCCAGAGGTATACCCAGAGGTAAATTTTCTATACTAATTGGCATAGAAGAGTTTTAGTTGTGAAACCAGTTGTGGGCCTGCCCCATCAGTTACCCAGAGGCTGCTGCTCTGCTGGGCTATTTAAGGAGTGACTGCAATTGCCTGCTGGTGGACTAAGTACACTCACATAGGCCCAATTTTCTGCATCTATTTCAGAAAATGGTAAAGACAATAACTTACTTTTTCTCAGAAACTTCAAAGAATGGATTCTGATCTATCATCTGGCAATTTTTGGATTTATAAGAGAAGATAATCTGTTGCTAATTAACTATTTTTAAGCAACACTAATATGCACTCATTACTCATGGTTTAGTATTGCCTGCCAGTTAGCTGTAATAACAGAAAGATGGTGCTTTAAACTTGGGGATATATGTCTTAATTTTAAGAGGTGTTTAACACATACTCCTGAAATAGGGGGAAAATTATCCTTGCCTAAATTATAGTTTCAACTAATGGTATACCTGAGGATGGAATCATATTCATGACACTTTGGATTTTGGGGGAAGGGCATAGGTGTGGTATGTGATAGAAAACACATTCCAAGGAAGAGATCTTGGTTGTATATTCTAACTATAACCCATAACATGAACTAATCAAAATGTAGGCAAATCTTTATTTATTTTGCAATGTGCTTGAATTTTTCAGTGCTTCAGTTTCTTTTTATGAATGTAGAGGAAAATAAAAGGATTAAACTTAATTATCTCTGAAGTTATTACTTCTGAAATCATTACCCCTTCCCTGGTGGCTTGGTCAATACATAATCCACCTTCAATGCAAGAGACCAAGGTTTGATCCCTGGGTCAGGAAGGTTACCTGGAAAAGGACATGGCAACCCACTTGCCATTTTCCTTGCCTGGGAAATCTCATGGACAGGGGAGCCTGGTAGGCTACAGTCCATGGGGTGGCAAGAGTTGGGATGATTTAGCAGTAAACCACTACCACCACCTCTGAAGTAGTTTTCAAAAGTAAGAGTTCTTGATTCTATGAACATCTGCATCATACTTTAGCATATATTAATATGTTTTCTTCTTGTCTTCATATATTTTAATAGAATGTCACCTCTTTTATAAGACTGGGCCCAAAGAATTGCCTGCTATGCCAGTCTCTTGAGCTGCAGGCTAGTCCCAGCGCTAAGACGTAAGTGTGCAGCCTTAGGGCTCAGTGACTAAAGCCGTCACAGCTCAGGAAAGGGGACACTGGATGGGATGTAGTCAGAATTACTGTGAAAACTGTATTTTCCATTGTAACAAAACTGTCCATTTCCTGCAGCAAACATTGCGGTATTATTTGCTGGAGTAAAAGCCACAAGTGCCATCTGGCCTGAGTAAGCATCTTCTAGATCTCAATTTCTGCCTTTCATTCCTTCTCCATTTCTTAGACCCCTTCACCAGAACAGTGAAGTGATGCCCTTTGGCTTGTCTGTTCCACTCTTGGGCATTTCTTTGTTTTTACAAAGTACATTTTCTTGTTCAAATCTTTTTGTAAACAAGAAAATAACTTCTCATATGGAAACTATAATTTTTCATCTCTTTCTGCATTATATGACCTCATGATTAAGAACTCTCTGAATGTTCTAATTTAAACAGTTGCTAGTTCTACAAAGTTCTGAAACACATTAATAACATCCTTGAGTTATTTTTAAGGGAAGCTCCTGATAGAGAGCAACCTGATCAATGAAATTTTCTTCTTCTTACTCCCAGTCACCAGAGAAAAAGTGACTGTAACTACAAGATGCATTCCAGACTCAGTCACGACTTCCTTAGCATCAGAACCCATTGAAAACTGCTAAGACTCTAGAATCAGCCAAGCAATGGGTGGTGATTAGTAATTTGGCATAATTTCAAATTGGAACTGACTCTCCTCCCTTCCCCACCCCAAAATTTTGTTTCCCATCTTGCACCATTCACACTTGGAAAACATGTTTCTGTTTAAAATTTTTTCTTTATACTTAGAACTACATCCTTTTCACATATTGAAGTTTTCCATTTTTCCTCTTGAAAAAATGATGAGGTTATATAACTTGCTATATTTAACTTGTAGTGTTTAAAGAATCTGGACTCTCCAAGTTAAGAATAAAATATGTATAATGATAAGAAGGTACAATGAAATTTATTTTCCCAATGGCACTATTATCACTGCTGTTTTATTGTTTTACTAAGTCATCAGACAGTCAGTGGTGTTTAATTCTGTTCCGAGCTGTGTTTTCAACTGGCTTTCTGCTTTTCCTGCCCCTCCTTGTTTAAACTCTTTGAATGGTGATCTTTCTTTAACCCCAAGATGCTCTTCTGTAGAAAGAAACATCCTGATATCATCACAAAAGATGATTCAACCTACCACTTGCCTGGGAAATGCTATTTTAAAAGCTTTTCATTTTTGCAGCCTCCCCTCTTTGATTTAGCCTCCTTTTCACCTTCAAAGTTTGTGTCTTTCTCCTCATCTGCTTCTGTGTCAGCACAGAGCTGTCACCAGAATCTGTGTCATCATTCTTTTTCCCAGCCCATGTGTCTGGGTCTGACCTCTGCTTCCCTCATGTCTTGGTCTTTGTTAAGCATTTCATGATCAAATTAAATTTCGTGACAGCAGCCCTCTGGTATTTAAAGAAAAAAAGTACCTGGTTAGGAGGTATATAGTTTTGAGCAACATTTCAACTTGACAGAAATCCATATATGATTTATGTAGCACATATTTCCCTGTGATGAAAATAAAATCTCTTTATAATCATTAAATAATTTACCCCTACAAATGACCCTCAGAGATGGATAATGGAATCACTGTGTTAAGAGGACTCGTCATAGTTCACCTGCCTCCTGTCTTTTGGTGGGACTCCTATCCTTGGAGAGAGAGTCCATTTTGAAACAATTTTAGGGGAGGAAGTTTCCAGAATGCTTCTTGTCAACATGCTTCAGTGTATTGTGTTTAGTTGGTCTTCAGCAAAGGAAGGCATATTCTATGTGCCATTTTGTACTAGATTATGTTTAGGAAATGAGGAATAAAAAGGCACACAAGTGGGACTGTGTACCATGGAATTTGTTTGGTTTCTGTAGTAACTGTGACCATGAAACAGACCTTTCCCATAATTAACTTTCTTATTATCACACAGTTCCAAAGAAAGCAAATGGGTGAAGATTTATGTGCAAGGCTGCTATCTTAGGTAAAATAAAAAGAAAATGAAAATACCCTGGTGGACTGACAGTGGTTCAATACCAGAAAAAGAACTGTCACTTTCCATTGTTATCACCTTCATTATTTCTGTGTATCTTCCTCTCTCCCCTCACCCCACACCGCTGCTTCTCTGAAGTCATTATCTTTCACGGTGTCCCTTGTTATTTCTTCTAGCCAGGTTCCAATTTGATATTCTTGAAATTCACCAGGAATATTTTTTCATGCTTGTCTGTCTGGAATGTTCTTTACTAACATCTGTAGTGGGCTTTTTCACCCCACCCAGGTTTTTTATTCATTTGTCACTTTCTGAGTGAGGTCTTATAAACCTCTAACCAAAATCACATTCATCCTTGCCATACATATGCATACCCTCATCCCACTCCTGGTTTAATTATTCTTTTGTAATACTTATCAAAATCTAACATACCATGTAGTATACTCATTTATTGTGTTAACTGTCTTTTTCTTCCCTTTGGAATGTAAACTCCACCACAATAGAGATTTCTATCTGCTAGGCATCTCCCTCTTAATATTCATAATCCATTCCAGAAAAACATGTGAAAATGTTAACTGGAAACCTATTTACCTATTTCCCATTACTTCAAGTGATCACTATATGTCAACCCAAGACCCATAACCAATTTCCTGATGTGTAACTAAAACATTTATATAAAAGTAAAAAAAAACAAACCAAAAACTTGACACATAAGAATGTAAAACACATGAAAAAAATCATTTTCTGTACTCCAGTCAGATAATCTAATTTTTAAAAATCAGTTGCTTTGTATGTGAGAACACCTCACTTTTGGATACACAGTCCCTGGGTTGACTTGATTGTCAACATGTCAACATGTGACTTGGATGTTTTGCAGTTGCTTTTGTAGATATAATTTGAAAGTCTTCATGCACATTTTGTGAAAAACTTATATTTGAGTTTTAGAAAAAAATTTTCCTATATATTTTATTACAAGATATCTTCCATGAAGTTTGTATGTAAAAAGTTCCTCCTGGAAAATACAAACCAAGGAAACATGAGAAGGAGGCCAAGATTTTGCTCATTGCTCACTCTGTGGTTCTTAGAGCCATGGAGAGTTATATGCACAATAAATATTTAATGAATGAAGCAAGAATATTTAGTTTACTTGGCTCTGATGTCTAAAACAAATGACCACAATGCAGACCTCAACTGTGGATCTATACAAAGTCTATTTTGCAAATCTTTGGGAGAAAAAATTGTGCCAGGAAGAAAGTGGACTCTGAAGGCCTAGGCTCTGCTAACCACAGCTTTGTTGATGATGACCCATGGTGCTTGACAGCCTTCTGCAATCCAGTTTCTCCCTTTGTATAGAAGTATAGAGTAGGACTTCAACATGCTTAAGGGCCATTGCAATTTAAACATGTTACCATCTGTAAAATAGAAACCAAAATATTACTTCCTTGATAGGGTTTTGAGTGGACTGAATGAAGATTATCTTTAAATCACATAGTGTAGTGCATGACATATGTTTATTACCAACAAATGGTAGCTGTTGTTATTCATTGTGTATAATCTGTGCATAATGTTCATTTAATTTCTAGTTTTGTTTTAGCTAATATTGTGCTTGGAAGGCAATCAAGTGGCATCTTTACCATGTTTTTAGGAAGATTTTTTTTTTTTGCCAACACTTTACAAATAGATTGAATGTATAGGCATGTGTTTTGTTGTTATAAAATGGTTAAATTATTTTAAAGAAGATCAAAACTTCAGACTTTGAAAAAAAACTCCTATTGGACCTTCAATAGAATAATAAATGGTTTTGGTTCATTCACTTTGTATATCTCTTGTCTTCACTAGTATAAGAAATTAAGCATGAACCATACAAAATTTTTAAACAAGAACATTCTTTTATCTTGGGGCACTTCTTATTTCAAACCTACTTCCTTTTATATTACATATCTTTTGCAGAGAGTTACTTTTATTTTTTCTCCTACCCTTCACTTTCCAAATTTAGATTTTAATTCTCTTGGGTTGGAAAAAGTATATTTCTAGGTAGGGTTGATGAAATGAGTGCTCTAACCTTTTCATACTTTATTGCAGTGAGAAGTATGACAGTAGCAAAGAATAACCACATGAAGCAGAATCCCAAATTTTTTTAAAGGCATTATTTTGGAAGAATCCAAAAGGATATGAGACTGGAGGGGAGAGGCTTGAAATTACTGTACACACAAATAAGCAAGTATTACTTTCATACTCAGGAAGCAAGATTTTAAAATGAAAAAAAGAAAAAAAACACACCATGCAAAGAAAACTTATAATTTTTCATTTATAGAAAAACACAGGGACAATTTCAAAAATTCAGTTGCTAAACTTTGTCCCCCCACCCCACCCCAGTGGCTTGATCACTGGGTTTGACCAACTCATCTGATTTCAGACTAAGGTGGTTTTCTTCAAACACTGGAATTGTTTTATGAAAGGACCAACAGATGAGCATGTGTAGAGGGAAAAGTATTCTTTATTTCCTGTAAAATATGACTGTGGTTGAGATAGTATAGATTTATATTATGCTATCAAAGATCATTCTAAGGGAGAAGAAGAAGAAGGGATAACTTAATAAATCATAAAAAAAAACTTGTGAGTTTTGAAAGTACTGGTAACCTGGAATTGACTGCGTACTTATGTGTTTGCCAATGTCGATACTGCCATTCTTGATACTGTACACCACTGTACAGCATTTTGAATAAAGATTAAAGAACCATGCAAAAGTGGTATGGACACTACTCATACTGCACCTCCCATTAATAATGAGAGATAAATATGTACATTTGGGAGCACTTTAGGTGTCAAGGGTGTGGTGATTCATTTAGCTGAGAAATTGTCATGGCTCCCTATTTTACAAATGATGGGAGAGCTAGAGAATCCCTTTGCATAGGACGCTATCAGACATTATGTCATCTGAGGCAGAGATTGGTGACCTATGGGCTGCAGGCAAAATCTGAACTGTAACCTATTTTGACATAGCCTGTAAACTAGGATGGATTTTATCTTTTTAAGTGATTCAAGGGAAAAAATAAACTCATAAAAGAATAACATTCCATAACCCATGAAAATTATATGAAATTCAAATTTCAACATCCAAGATGAATTTTTACTGAATCACGGTGATGGTCATTTCTTTGTACATTATTTGTGGCTGATTTGCAGTACAGTGGCAGAGATGAGTAGTTGCACAAAAAGAAATGAATTGTATGGCCCTCAAACTCTGAAATGCTTACTATTTGATACTTCATGGACAAAGTTTGTTGATGTCTAGTTAAAGGAATACACAGTCTTTGAAATAGCCTAGGAGGTCAGGGCTTGGCTTTGCTTTAATCTGCCTATTTAGGATTCCCCAGGTGCTGTAGATGGTTCTTGTCTTTGTCAGGAAGAATTTAAAGAGCTATAACTCAGCAAGAAATTAACCTTGCTGTTGATGTTACAAATCTTCTAGCATTATTGTGGTAGAAGGGCTCCATCCTGCCTTGGTTTTTGTGACCAAGTCTCTATCTTTTGACTTCAGTTTGTGTACCTGAGATTCTGGTTTTACTACAGTGGACTGGAGACCTTATCAGGGGACCTGCTGTCATCCCTTTACCTGCCCCCATGCCTGACCCAGCTGTTTTTCCCTTGCTCTTATTAATCTTTCTTAAAACCTTAATATATCCCCTCTATTATTCTGGTGATTGCTCCATGCCAACTGCTGTCAGATTGCCCTAAATCAGCCTGCTTTCCTTGAGTTTTAGCTGATTGGCCTGAGGCCAGTTTTCTTAGTCATTAACTTCCTGACTTTCTTCTATCCCCAGCAGAGGGACTTTCTCAGATGACAGTGCCTAGTTCTGTGACTGTAGTTCTTTAGCATAAATATCTAAGCCTTGTTGATGATGATTTTTGTCCATTAAAGCTGATAAATTGCTGTGAGTCTTTGGAAAGATGGCCCTATTGACCTTATTGTCAAAGCCACATGAGTTGTGAATGAGTCTGACTCCCTAGGCCAGTCCTTAGGGCAGCAGATGCAGAGGGGAAGACTTGAAGTCTGCACTCAGTAAAAGCGCTAAAATATTGAGACCTTTCCAGACTTGGCTGTGGGCCAAAATTTTTCTTGGATGAGAAGCTTGATAGTTTCGACCAGTCTCCCATTTGATAGGAGCCATTCAAGCTGGTTTTAGAAAAGGCAGAGGAACCAGAGATCAAATTGCCAACATCTGCTGGATCATGGAAAAAGCAAGAGAGTTCCAGAATAACATCTACTTCTGCTTTATTGACTATGCCAAAGCCTTTGACTGTGTGGATCACAATAAACTGTGGAAAATTCTAGAAAAGATGGGAATACCAGAGCACCCGACCTGCCTCTGGAGAAACCTATAGGCAGGTCAGTTTAGTTCAGTTCAGTTGCTTAGTCATGTCCGACTCTTTGCAACCCCATGAATCGCAGCATGCCAGGCCTCCCTGTCCATCACCAAATTCTGGAGTTCACTCAGACTCACATCCATCGAGTCAGTGATGCCATCTATCCATCTCATCCTCTGTTGTCCCCTTCTCCTTCTGCCCCCAATCCCTCCCAGCATCAGAGTCCTTTCCAATGAGTCAACTCTTCGCATGAGGTGGCCAAAGTACTGGAGTTTCAGCTTCAGCATCATTCCCTTCAATGCAGGTCAGGAAGCAACAGTTAGAACTGGACATGGAACAACAGATTGGTTCCAAATAGGAAAGGAGTATGTTAAGGCTGTATATTGTCACCCTGCTTACTTAATTTATATGCAGACTACATCATGAGAAATGCTGGGCTGGAAGCAGCACAAGCTGGAATCAAGATTGCCAGGCGAAATATCAATAACCTCAGATGTGGAGATGATAGCACCCTTATGGCAGAAAGTGAAGAGGAGCTAAAGGGCCTCTTGATGAAAGTGAAAGAGGAGAGTGAAAAAGTTGGCTTAAAGCTCAACATTCAGAAAACGAAGATCATGGCCTCTGGTCCCATCACTTCATGGGAAATAGATGGGGAAACGGTGGAAACAGTGTCAGACTTTATTTTGGGGGGCTCCAAAATCTGTGCAGATGATGACTGCAGCCATGAAATTAAAAGACGCTTACTCCTTGGAAGGAAAGTTACAACCAACCTAGATAGCATATTGAAAAGCAGAGACATTACTTTGCCAACAAAGGTCTGATTAGTCAAGGCTATAGTTTTCCCAGTAGTCATGTATGGATGTGAGAGTTGGACTGTGAAGAAAGCTGAGAGCCGAAGAATTGATGTGTTTGAACTGTGGTGTTGGAGAAGACTCTTGAGAGTCCCTTGGACTGCAAGGAGATCCAACCAGTCCATTCTGAAGGAGATCAACCCTGGGATTTCTTTGGAAGGAATGATGCTGAAGCTGAAAATCCAGTACTTTGGCCACCTCATGCGAAGAGTTGACTCATTGGAAAGGACTCTGATTCTGGGAGGGATTTGGGGCAGGAGGAGAAGGGACGACGGAGGATGAGATGGCTGGATGGCATCACAGACTTGATGGACGTGAGTCTGAGTGAACTTCCGGAGCT
>SJYC01078695.1:0-21040 GCA_006408675.1 Madoqua kirkii
CATTCAAATGGGTATATCTTTCCTTTTCTCTTTTGGCTTTCTCTTCTCTTCTTTTTACAGCTATTTGTAAGGTCTCCTCAGGCAACCATTTTGCCTCTTTGAATTTCTTTTTCTTGGGGATGATCTTGGTCACTGTCTCCTGTACAGTGTCACCAACCTTCATCCATAGTTCTTCAGGCGCTCTATCTGTCAGATCTAATCCTTTGACTCTATTTGTCACTTCCACTGTATAATTGTAATGAATTTGATTTAGGTCATGCTCTAATGGTCTCTTGGTTTTCCCTACTTTCTTCAACTTAAGTTTGAATTCTATGTACATATAAAAATATATTTTATTAAAGTATAGTTATAGTATTTTGTTTCAGGTGTACAGCAAGTTGATTTAGTTGTAGACATAATATATATATAGATAATATATATTTTAGATTATTTTCCACTATAAGTTACTACAGGGTATTGAATATGGTTTCCTGTGCTATATATTAAATCCTTGTTGCTTATCTCTTTTTATGTACAGTGATTTTTATCTGTTAATCCCATAGTCCTTCTCTGGGTCTCAAATTTTTAAGACAAAAAGATTAAAAATGATTTTTGTTTAACCTTGAAAGTATTGCTAGTGAAGGGATTTTTTGGGTTCTAGTTAGGAACATATCATACTAGCAGCTCACAGTATATTATGAAGATTACTTAAAAGGATAGAATCTCATGCTGTGTTTTTATCCTTAGGAAACCTCTTCAAATTATTAATTTTTAATACCACTGAACGTCTGATTGTGTTGGAGGTAAGATAGCAAGTGTCTATAATGGTTTGTCCAGATTTCAATCAATAGTTGTGAGCATTTTCCTAATATCTTTAGGATTGTCTCTGTTGTAATTGGAATTGTTTCTAAATTATAGTTTGGTGCTGAGCCTGTGTGGTGTATATATTTTAAATACTCAAATCCTACCACAATAAACTGAAGATGATATACACACAAGATAGTTTTCTGTCCTTTTCACTTTTTGGCTTACTATGGATAGATGCTGTTTAAATGATTTGAAGTCAGGTCTTCAACCAATTTTTTTCAGGATGAGTGCTTGTAAGTCTGAGCTACTTCTCATGGAAGCCTTGAGGAAAGAAAAGAGCAATTCCTTTCTCCTGATTTCTGTTGATCTTATTCCTCCCTGTGGAATTTGCAGTCTTGGAAGAAAGATGTCTCTAGAAGGTGAAAGTCCTACTTATCTTGGTGTAACTGATTTGTTAGATCTTTTCCACTGCCCTTATGTGGAATGCCTTTATCTTTCTACTTCCTTTGAAGGAACGTCAAGTTTCAGTGTGTCCATGAGTCTATTCTCTTGCTTCAGGATTGAAGAGTCTTGTACTATTTTAAAAGAAGTCTTTGGAGTTTGGAATCATGAATTATCACCATTGCTTAATTTCCTTTAATATTTATATTTATTATTTCTGCCAGGCCTTTTGCTTTGGGTGAACACAAACTCTTGGAGCAGATTTTCTTTTATTGCTGCTCTTAGAGCATTTAAAAAATAAATGATCAAATGGTATTCATATTTCTTGAATCATTATTTCTTGTAAAGTCTATTATACTACATATAAAATAGATTGATTTTATGCTTTTGTTTGCTGGAAGTAGTCAGGATGAAATGAATCAAATTTAATTTTTTTCCTTTGGGGTGAGACTTTTACTGACATTGGTTATATATATGTATATACATAATTAAAACTACTTATGTATGACAGCATTTTCTGACATGTGGAAATAAAGCTTAGGATGAGATGTGGAGCTTTGACTAGAGATTTTTGGGCCCTAAGTTTTTGCATACTTAAAATTTTTTATAAAATCTATGATACATGTTTTTCTCAATGTAGTAGCAAAATCTACTGAGTTTTCTGGGTAATTCATTCTTAGGAATTTAAATCTCAATTTGTTTTGGGGACATTTTCTTTCCACTTATCTATATTTTCTTAACTGTCTTCACATAATTTGCTTCCTTATACCGTGTGTGTGTTAGTCACACAGTTGTATCCAACTCTCTGTGACCCTGTTACTGTAGGCACCAGGCTTTTCTGCCCATGGGATTCTCCAGGCAAGAATATTGGAGTAGATTGCCATGCCCTTTTCCAGGGGCTCTTCTTGACCCAGGGATTGAAACTGTGTCTCCTGCATTGCAGGTGGATTCATCTGAGCCACAAGGAAAGCCTTGTTTATACCATACACACACAACTGCTCTAAGCATATGAATTATATACATATTATTCAATACATATTTCTGTATATGAATGACATTTCCACTATAAGCCTACAAAGTTATAAACAAAATTAAATTAATAGTTAATTTTTGAAAATTTATTAGCTGTAATCCTTGAAGATTCATGTATGCTCTGTGAAAAACAACATTGTCAAGAACCCAGAATGGACTTGTGGGTGTTTGGTGGGAGTGAATGGTGAGAGTGAAGTGTATTTGTTCTCGTAATTGTATAAACATTGAGGACTCTAGCCAGAGTATGAATTCTTAGTTTGATGTCATAGTTTATCTGTATGAGAAAGCTGATAAATGTTTGAGTGTGTTTGTGTTGTTTTAAAATTTTCATCTCTTTAAAAATATTTTGCTTGGATGATTTCTAGATAAGTTGTTATTATTCATTGGCTCCTCAGGTGTTTTGGGGCTGATCTAGAATTTCTTTAAGTCAGACTAGTATAGAAGTATGGTTATATTCATGCATGATATAGCTCACAGTGTTATATGAATTCTGCCAAAGTACTCAATTACTCTCATTTACTTATTTATTCCATACTGAGTGCCAGTTCTGTGTAAAGAACTTTCCTAGGAACTGGAAGTAAAAATTGAAGTCATTATGCCCACAATTAAAAAACTCGCAGCCATAAAAATTAAAAGATGCTTGTTCCTTGGAAGAAAAAAATAAAAAAATAAAAAACTCGATCTAGAGAAATGTATCATCATATAAGTCATTTCCTACATTGCTATCACCATATTTACATAAAATAAGGTAGAGATAAACCATGTTTGTGTGTGTGCTTAGTCACTCAGTCATGTCTGACTCTTTGTACCCCATGAACTGTAGCCCTCCAGGCTCCTTTATTCATGGGATTCTAAAGGCAAGAAATCTGGAGTGGGTAGCCATTCCCTTCTCCAGGGGATCTTCCTGACCTAGGGATCCAACCCAGGTCTTCTGCCTTGCAAGTGAATTCTTCACCGTCTGAGCCACCAGGGAAGCCTAGATAAACTGTGTCTAGTTATGGACAGATAACTCATCAGTTTTTTTTAGAACAAAATTATTAGTGAACTATGTATCCTATGTTTATGCCAATATTACTATATTTTTTGAAATTAAGAGTAGTTTTTGTAATTGGTTCGTCAGGATTGTAAGAAAATCAGTATCTTTGTAATCATGCCCTTTCCCCCCAAAGCCTGATGTTTAGAAAAACAGTCTCATGATTATATATGTAATTCATCAGATTTGGATCTGAATGACTCTTAGCTATTTTAAAAATCAAATTTACCCAGAGAGGGAGAAATGATTTGCTTCATTTAAAGTTATTAAGAGGTAACTTAGAAAAGAATCTTCCAAAGTATTTTAGGCAATGTGACATACCTCAATACCATTTCTAAAAATGCAATGTAAGAGAAAAGTCTCCAATACCTATATGCACACATGCATACATGTTGTTCTCACATTTTCTGAAATAGTAGTCTACCATCATTTGAAACCCAACAGAATGGCCAAATCTGAACATCCTAAAGCTAGAGGTACCTTCAAGTGCACTTTAAAAGGAATATCATTACAAAGGAAGTTTCAGTTTCACAATTATTTCAGAAAGACCAAGGAGCATACTCTAGTCTCTACTTATTTGTCTACCTAAATATAATCTGTTCTATAAAGCCCACATGTGACTCTGCTGGAGTATGTTTTAACTTGGGAGGATTTTGATACATTTTGTCAATTGATATAAAATTAGTTTTGACCTCAGAAGAGATTGGGAGCTGAGAACTGTTTTAGCCTAGTGATCATAAGTTTCATTCATTCCACGTTTAATGTATAAGGTTGGTGCAAATGTAATTGTGGTTTTGGACCATGAATTTTAAATCATTATAAGTAGGCTCAAACACATCTTTATTAATCAAAACAGGAACCATTACATTCAACATATTTTTGCCAGTGAGAAATAAGTTTGTTTGTTCCTGTAGAGTAAAAATCCGTGCTTTGGGAGTCAACGAACTCTTGGAAAGCATTTTCTGCCTCCTGCTGGTTGTGGAAGCATTTTCCCTGTAAAAACTTGTCGAGTTGCTTAAAAAAGTGGTAGTCAAATGCAAGATGTCAGGTGAATATGGAGGATGAGGCAAAACTTCATAGCCCAATTCATTCAACTTTGAAAGCATTGATTGGGCAACATGCGGTCAAAATGTATAAGGTTGGTGCAAATGTAATTGTGGTTTTGGACCATGAATTTTAAATCATTATAAGTAGGCTCAAACACATCTTTATTAATCAAAACAGGAACCATTACATTCAACATATTTTTGCCAGTGAGAAATAAGTTTGTTTGTTCCTGTAGAGTAAAAATCCGTGCTTTGGGAGTCAACGAACTCTTGGAAAGCATTTTCTGCCTCCTGCTGGTTGTGGAAGCATTTTCCCTGTAAAAACTTGTCGAGTTGCTTAAAAAAGTGGTAGTCAAATGCAAGATGTCAGGTGAATATGGAGGATGAGGCAAAACTTCATAGCCCAATTCATTCAACTTTGAAAGCATTGATTGGGCAACATGCGGTCAGGCACTGTCATGGAGAAGAATTGTGTCCTTTCTGCTGACCAATGCCAGCTGCAAGCATTGCAGTTGTTGGCGCATTTCATTGATTTGCTGAGCCTATTTCACGGATGTAATGGTTTTGCCAGATTCAGAAAGCTACAGTGGATCAGACAGACAGTGGACCACCAAACAATGACCCTGATATTTTTAGGTGCGAATTTATCTTCCCCTGTGGCTCAGTGGGTAAAGAATCTGCCTGCAATGCCGGAGACCTGGGTTAGATCCCTAGCTTGGGAAGATCCCCTGGAAAAGGGAAAGGCTACCCACTCCAATATTCTGGCCTTGAGAATTCCATGGACCATATAGTCCATGGTGTTCCAAAGAGTCAGACATGACTGAGCGACTTTCACTTTCACTTGGCTTTGTGAAGTGCTTTGGAGCTTCTTCTCAGTCCAACTGGGTTGTTCATCCATGGTTGTGGTATACAGTCCTCTTTGTGTCACACGTCCCACATTGAGAAATGATTCATCGTTGTGTAAAATAAGAGAAGACAACACTTCAAAGCAATGATTTTTTTGGGGGGGGGATTTGTGATCAGCTCATGAGGCACTCATTTATCGAGCTTTTTCACTTTGCAACTTGCTGCAAATGCCAAGTGATCATAGAATGCTTGATGCTGAGTTCATCACCAGCTTCTCATGTAGTTGTAAGAGGATCAGCTTCAATGACTGCTCTTAATTGGTCGTTGTCAACTTCTGGTAGCTGGCCACTGTGCTCCTCATCTTCAAGACTCTTGTTGCCTTTGCATAACTTCTTGAACCACTGCTGCATTGTATGTTCATTTGCAGTTCCTGGGCCAACTGTTTCCTTGCTGTTGCAAATTGTCTCTACTGATTTACAACCCAATTTGAACTGGAATAAGAAAATTGCTCAGATTTGCCTTTTGTCTAACATCATTTCATTAGTGTAAAATAAATATAAAATAAACAGTAAGTAGTAAGTCATTAGCAAAAAATAATAAAGCGAGAAATGCACATTAGAATGCTGTACAACATAACCACATTTATTTAAGAATGTATAAGACTGAAGGTAGGAGGAGAAGGGGATGACAGAAGATGAGATGATTGGATGGCATCACTGACTTGATGGACATGAATTTGAGCAAGCTCCAGAAGCTGGTGATGGACAGGGAAGCCTGGTCTGCTGTGGTCCATGGAGTCACAAAGAGTCAGACACGACTGAGTGACTGAACTGAACCAAATATCAAACAGCAAAATTCAGCAGTATAAAACTGCAATTACTTTTGCACCAACCTAATAAAACCAGCTTTTAAAAGGTTATACATAATTTCTTTCAGTTTTTTTCCCCCTGAGTCATTACAAATAACTTAATTACCTTTTGTTATAGAGTTGTCATTATCAAATATTAGCTTTGCCATAAAATATTTACATTTATGATATTTTATTTGTAAATAACATCCAATTGCTGTTAAATTTGTTGTTATAAATTTAAAAATTGGTCAGTACTTCAGAACTCACAGATCAAATAACTGTAAGCCACTGAAGGTGACATATTTTGCAAGTGTGGCATTTATTTGGAGTTGTATGCTTCGGTCTGTTTACAAAACGTTCTGCTCTAGGTGTTCCCAGTAGAATTGATAGTAATATGTGTGGCTGCTTTTTAGCACCCTCAATAATGGGATGCTTTTAAAAACATGCCTTGAGGCAGTTGTAAGCCACATTTAAATAATTATGACATACAGAGGCTAATGGAATTTAATGACATACAGTGGTGAAGTCAAAGTCACAGACCATGTGTTTCTTTCTCTTAATGCTTTCAAGAAGGTTCTATTATTATATTTGAGCAACTTCTGTTTTCTTTTGTGCACTAAAAACATCTCAGTGTAATTACTGGTTTGTATGCTGTCTCAGCTGGCTGTGCTTTGAGGGAGCAGAAACTATGTCTTTTTCATTGTATTTCTAGCACTTAGCACCTATACACAATCTGGGGGCTGTCCCAGATGGTCCCAGAAGTGTTTGAATAAATGAATGAATGAATAGCTGAGATGCATTTCAAGTCCTTTTACTCAACTATACCCACAATTAGAAAAATGCAAATTCAGAACAACAATTTAAAATAGCTGGAATAGATCAAGAGCAGTTAGGGCTCTCCTCAACTGGTATTCAGATTTGCAGATAGAATTTTTCTTCAATGTAATGTCTGACTAAAATTACTGATACCGGTTTCCCTTTCTTGAGGATACTTGAGAATACAATTCAGCAATAAAAATAAAATTTCTAAAAGTGACAAGATTACTGTTTAGTCACTCAGCTGTGTCTGACTCTTCACGACCCCATGGACTGTAGCCCACTAAGATCCTTTGTCATAGGATTTCCGAGGCAAGAATACTACAGTGGGTTACCATTTCCTTCCTGAGGGGATCTGCCCGCCCCATAGATATTGAACCCTCATCTCCTGCTAGGCAGGCAGATTTTTTTTTTAAACCACTGAGCCACCTGGGAAGCCCCAGTGGTGAAAATAGTTGCTGATATTTGGGGGCAGAAGAATATTCCAAGTGTCCTCATCTGTCTACTTCTTCATTCTTTGCATGGATATCGGATGTTTTCTCAACCTTATGGAAAATATATGCTTCTAGAGAAACTCTTTAATCCCTCCTTCTATATGATCCTTTACCCTATACCTTGAAGAAAATTCCTTGTACCTCCCTAGGGTTTATCTATTCCCTGTCTTCATTGAAAAGATGACTTATGTGTTAATCACTGTGATGCATCATTGCCCTGAATTAAGAAAAAAATAGGGTTTCAAAATTTCTGAAATAGTGGTTCTCAAGTTTTATCATGCATCCAAATCACCTAGAGCTCTTGTTAAAATGCAGATTCTGATTCAGTAGGGCCAGAACGTGTCTGAGGTTGTGCTTCTAACAAGCTCCCAGGTGACCACAGTTTGAGTGGATGCTAAAGCTACCCAAGATATTTGTGGAGTAGCAGACATGTACAGAGTGATGCTAATGTGTCTGGTTGCTGAGATTGCAAGATAATTCCCTGACAAGATGATTTGCTGTTTTGGTTCTGATGTCTTTCTATTGTCTCTTCATTTCCATTTGCTTGTGGAATCATTTTTCATAGTAGAGGTCATATACTTTAATTCAATCTGCTCTATTGATTATAGAGAGGCAATAACCTTCATGATGTCAGGTTAGAACTTAAGACCTCTGGAATATTTAAAATCTAACAGCCAATTTGTATCTATTATAAATAACTACAAATAAGCTTTTTAAATTTTAAAGTACATGTTTTTATTTCTGATAGGGGAATGGTTTACTTGTGTATTCAAGCTAATAGTCACAGGAAATTGTTGAAATTCATTTTTTTTTTTTTTGTAAATATGGGCTGAACTGCCTATTTCCTTTCCTGTTTTGACCTTTTAGTGGCTAACCTTAAATGTTATTATAGGGATTTGTTCTGAATTATGATCAAAGTCTTGTAGACTGGAAGTGTTCTCTCATTGAAAACAAGTTTTCATTTAGAATTCAGCTCCAATAACAATAATACAAAAATATTATTTGGGCCAAAATTTTAAAGGTGTCACAGAGAGTGGTATAAGACCCTTTTAACTCAATAGACCTAAATGTTATATTCTCTTTTGCTTTCAGAAGGTACCTTGTCTCTGAGTTAATTCAGGGTTAGAGTTATTTTGCTTACTCTAAAGAGATGTAATTGGTGGAAACAATGTTTCACATGATGGTGTAGAGGGTATTAGTTGTACAGAGTGACATGGTCACACATTTTATGAAAAGGTTAATAAAGCCTAGAAAATTATTGTCCTCCCCATGAGAGCTTATATTATCAGAGCTACATTTATGCCCCAGCAGGCACGTGTACCAGCCTTTTGACTACATATCTTTTCTCAAATACAACTCATTTCTGATATTCACTGGCAGAGAATAAGAGATGTGGCCATAATCATGAGTTCAAGACATTTTTTGCATTTTGGTCACCTTGAGTTCTGTTATTTCTTCTGGTCAGGAAGGCTCAAGTACCTCAGTAGTAATGATAATAGTTAAGACTTTTCTGGAGCATCTTTCTGGAAGATACTACCTGATAAGTATTCATGAATCAAAAAGACAAGTGGATGAATGCTCTCTAATTCATGTTTATCAAGAACAGTAATTACTACATTTTACATATCCGTTTTGGGATAATGTATGCATGCATAAAAATAAACACAGCTCCAGATGAATAAATTCTTGTCAGAAGAATGATTTTAAGACTGTAAGCCAAGTGTTTTGCCTATTATTAACCAAACTACTTCATTAAGTAACAAGGAAGGAGGCACTGAAAGCACATTTTGTAAAGAGAAATGATTTCATTACAGTGAATAGTTTTTCACAATTATCCAACTAGATCAGGAAAATAGCTTTGCATTATACCTGCAAGTTCATGGGGTTCTGAAGGCAAGAATACTGAAGTGGTTTGCCATTCCCTTTTCCAGTGAACCACATTCTGTCAGACCTCTCCACCATGACCCTCCCGTCTTGGGTGGCCCCACAGGGCATGGCTTAGTTTCATTGAGTTAGACAAGGCTGTGGTCCATGTGATTAGATTGACTAGTTTTCTGTGATTATGGTTTCAGTGTGTCTGCCCTCTAATGCCCTCTGGCAACACCTACCATCTTACTTAGGTTTCTCTTTGGCCACCTCATGCGAAGAGTTGACTCGTTGGAAAAGACTCTGATGCTAGGAGGGATTGGGGGCAGGAGGAGAAGGGGACGACAGAGGATGAGATGGCTGGATGGCATCACCAACTTGATGGACGTGAGTTTGAGTGAACTCCGGGAGCTGGTGATGGGCAGGGAGGCCTGGCGTGCTGCAGTTCATGGGGTCGCAAAGAGTCGGACATGACTGAGAGACTGAACTGAACTGATACCTGCAAGTATCTGTTTAGAAGAGAATAGAAAAAGCTTATATTTGCAGAAGTTTCTGTTAAGAACTGAAGTGATTGTAACTTGATTCTTTGTGTGGCTCTGTGAGCATCATTTCATTCTTGGTAAAGTGGTAAACTGCAAAATTAAAGTTTTATTTTCCTTACACGATCTTCAAACTGAAGTCACATCTCTAAATTGAACTTCACCTGTGGATCAAACTCTGTCTTTGAAGTAGTTACTGAGGCTTTTTACCCTATTCTTGGGAATGATTAATGCAGTTAGACTACTCTGCTACCCTAGATTTGATAGTGATTTTTACACGATAGAATGGAAAATTTTAAATAAGAAGGAATAATAAGCTAGTCAACACTTTTCCTGATGATTTGTTAGTGATGATTTGTTTTGCCATACACATTGGAAAGAACATTCTACTAAAGCAGTAAACCTTACTTCCCTTAACCTAAGAGGTATTGCTCTTTGTTTGTGGTGATATTATTGATCTAAACTTACTCTTCCTATGTGCATGTTGCATTACTGTTGCTTAGTCACTAAGTCTCATCTGACTCTTTTGTAAGCCCATGGACTGTTGCCCACCAGGCTCCTCTGTCCATGGGATTCCCCAGGCAAGAATACTGGAGTGGGTTGCCATTTCCTTCTCCAGGGGATCTTCCCAACCTAGGGATCAAACCCACAACTCCTGTATTAGCAGGTGGATTCTTTACTGTTGAGCCACAGGGGAAGCTTACATATGTGCATACAGTTCCCCAAATCATACAGTATTTTTTTCAGAGTTATTTTGTTTGATGGTTCTTTTTATTTTTAAGCATTAGCAGTATGTCTAGTGACCCTGAAGTGTTTCGCTCAGAAGTTTGAGGTTATAGGTCTATAGATAATTTACATGAGAACTCTCATTTATGCAAAAGGACACTATTTACATGATCTAAGTGATACGCTCAGATAGACTCATGAATAACAAGTTGGTGATTTGCCATTAGCGTCTCTCTTTTTATCTGCCTTTCTACATGGTCTGTTTCATTGGCAATTGACCCATTCCCCACCTCTTTCTCCTGTGCTGCTTGCTCCAAACTTCACATGGAAATATTTGCAGAAGGTGAAATATCAAATTGGGTAAGTTACCAGTACAGGTGTAAATGGAGATGACCAAAGTGAAGGAGGGCTAGAGATGGGTGAGGAACAATTAAACAGAACCACACTGATCATGAAATATGGTGAGGGGGCGGGGAGGCATGAGTTTGAAATGCATAGACCAATTTAGTTGCCTTGATCAGCTCTAAAAACCAGTTTGTCAGAAAAATGATGGCTAGTTCTGGCAGAACATAATACCTTCCAAGCACAAACTTTACTAAACTTTTCAGTGGGCCTGGTAGAGTTCAATGGAAGGTAAAAGGAAGGGCAATGCAGTGTTTTTTTTTTTTTTTTCTTGAAAGATAGACAATAAAGGCTGCTATGAAAAACCCTTTGAAATAACTGCTGCTCATGGTGTAGCAGAAGCAGGAGCAGGCAGGGAATTAGCAGTGGAAGTCGGGACTTTTTAAGTAGAAGAGGGATTGAGTGGGATGTGTGACATAAACTTACAGAAGGGTTTGAAACAATGGCAGCTGGGTAACATGCTGGGAGAAAAAGTGCTTAGTTTAGGGGTAAGCGGATTTGCACAGGAAAGAGGTCAGTGATGGGAACTGGAATTAATGAAGTAAAAATTATATATCAGGTTTGGATGGGAGCATGACAAAATCAAATGAGACTGAAACAGACATCTAAAGGTGTCTGTTATATCTGGGAGGAGGGGTGTTGGGTAAAGTAAGGATTACATAAAGTAATAATGGAAGCATCAAGCCCATTGAGGCATCCTAGGGAAAATGAGGCAGAGCATGAAAAAAAAAAAAAAAAAGCTAGCCTCTGTGTAGCAAGGTAGTGGGAATGAAGAGGGAAGTAGGCCCTGATCAGTAGACTAGAATACAGGGCAAGTCGTCAGTAGCTTGAGTAATCTGTGCTAAATGACTGAGAGGCGAGCCATATAGTCTGATCTTTTCATGTAGGTGATGAGGGGCTCCACTATTTCTTCGTGTCTCTGAAGCACTTGGCAATGCATGTTTAGTGTCTGGACCTGCCAAGCATCCTTCTGAGACATAGCCCAATATAGTATTCCCCATTAGTTCTAGGGTAGGCTGAAGAGCGTGTACATGACTAGTGTTTCAGGCAAGTAACTTGCATGGATGTGGCTTGGATTGAAAGACCATATGCTACACAGGCAAAGTTATAATTTATGAATAGGTACAAATAGCCCAGTAACTATTCTAAAGTTCGAAAAATCTTTTAAAGCATTTACTATTATTTACTACTTTCTTTTTAAATTGAAGCATAGTTGATTTACAACGTCATGTTAGTGTCAGGTGTTGGAATTTTTAGGATGAACTTTGTTGGTCTCCTTCTATAACCCTACTTAGGTTCTAATATTAAACTATAAAAGCAGGGAATTGAAGTAGATAATGAGAAGATCCAGTACCATATGACCACTAGTCACTAAGCAGTGGACAGCTTGAATTTCATCTTTGATTCGCCAGTGCTGTTTAATTCCAGGCAAGTGCTGAGATCAGCAACATCACAATTCTTATTCCATCTGAGACCTATAGAAAATCCTTCGCCACTACTTTGGTCAAAAAATAGAAGTTATTTACAGCACAAAACAAATATCATATTTAAAATTTAATGGTGCTACATTTATGTTAGTAAAAATACAATATTAGTAAAATTTCATTAGCATTAAGGTAATCCAAATGAAAATTTGATAAACAGTAATTTAAATTTAGGGCAGAGTTTTCAGTGTTGTGAGGGTGGTGAATATAAGAAGTAGGTAAAGTTTGTTTTCAGTTGTTTTTTCAAACTCCCCGCCATGCCCCATCACCTTCCTAGGAGCAGCTAAAGATCAGCGAATGCTTTTAGGGCCTTTTTTGAAGAGAAAAGCAATCTGATCAAACTATTTATATAAAAGTGTGCATGTGTGCAAAGTCACTTCAGTCGTGTCCAACTCTTTGTGACCCCATGGACTGTAGCCTGCCATGTTTCTCTATCCTTGGGATTCTCCAGGTAGGAATACTGGAGTGAGTTGCCATGCTCTTCTCCAGGGGATCTTTCTGACCCGGGGATTGAACCCAGGTCTTCTGCACTGCAGGCAGATTCTTTACTGCTGAACCACATGGGAAGACTCATATAATGGTGTGAGGCACTTAATTTGTTACCTTTTTGAGATATTTGTGTTTTAAAAAAGGGACATAGAATGAGGGAAATGCACAGTAAAGCCATGATTTACCAACTTGTAGAATTTATAGCAAAAACAGTGGAGGCAGTAAGTGATAGAAGATGCATCCCTGAACAGAATTTTTCCTGGTGCCCATAACTTCAGTTGTTATCTATTCCAATTATTTCTGAGATGAATGATAGTGCCTTGAATATCCTGAATGAAAACTGTCCTCCTAAGCCCCAGTCAACTTGACCTAACTTAAATGCTTTATTCTTAGCAGCAAATTAACTCATTTCCTACTAATGCTGAATTATTTTTTCTCAAAGAATAATTATGAGGCATCTGTGATTTTTTATTTTCTAAAACTTTATCCTTAGCCCTATCAGGATTATGCAAGGTATATATTTTTAAAGAAACTTAATTCAATGAAGAGAGTTTTAAAATTATACTTTACACTGCTATTTGTAATGAAACAAATGTATCCTATTCTCAAATTAGAATATATATTAAGAAGAATATATTGAATATATATATATATATATACACACACACATAAGATAAATCATTAGAGCATTTTTAGTTTTCTCTAGAACTGAATAAATCAACTCTTAGAGATTTTATTCTTTGAGCAATACAGTCTCACACATATCTGGGACATATTTAGTTAATTTTATGAAAGACAAATGGTTTATTTTTAGTAAGGAGAGATCTGTTATTGAGCTACAACCTTGAAAATAGGGAGAGCAAAATAAGCTGCCCAGAATAGTTATCATCAACATTTGTATTTGGGATAATAACACGAACATTTTTACTTGTGAATATGTTACTTTTCTACCTCCTACTCAGATATTTCTGGGCAAGCAGATAAATGGTCCATTTAAAGTCACATCACATTCAATATGGATAAGATTGAATCATGCTTGGACCAGCAGTCCAGCTTAGAGAATTCAAACTTCCACTAGGAACCCACTGAAAAGATAATAAACATTTCTACAAAGGCATATTTCTCTTGGATTGATCTGGAAAGCAAATCAATAACTCAGAGAAAAGGCAAATAGTAAGACAAGAGGTCGAAGTGATTGTCTTAAATCTATTGTGTGAGTGCCTGAGAACTTCAAACTGGTGTGTTCATTTTCACAGTACTGGTGAGACTGGATTTTGAGCCAAGTGGTAATTTTGAAACTGTTCATCCTGGGGATGAAATGAGTTGGATTAATAACAGATCAGCTCTTGTGTGGAGGGTGTGGTCACTTGTATGTTTGTGTTTTGGACTTAAGAAATAGACATTATCATTTTGGTATCTGTGAAAAGTAAAGGTTTCCATTCTAGAGGATGAAATAATAGACACTTTGGCTCTGTTAATTTATTCAAATAACTCTAATGATATCCATCTCTGATGTCATTTGCTGCTGTTCATGAACTTCTCTAATTCTGTTCCCTGAAAGCAAATTACCACCAAGCAGGAGCTAAGATTATTTTTGTCTAATGATTCCAGGCCATGGTAGTACTGTTATATTGCAATTTAATTTGTTTGAAGCTTAAGATATAAATTAAATACATATATTTATAATTTTTAATTTGTTTATTTTTAATTGAAGGATAATTTCTTTATAGTATTGTGTTGGCTTCTTCAAGTGGGTTGGACATGGGTAGACCTATGGCTGATTCATGTTGATGTTTGATAGAAACCAACATAGATTTATAAATTCATATATGCCAGACAGGATTCTGAACTGGTAGACTACATAGGGTACGCTTTGACCTTTTAGAAATATTTAGTTTGTTGCCATACTAAATTTTGGGGGCCTTTACTTAAAATATGATTTTCTGACTTAAATTCAAATCTGTAGCAGTATCAGCCTTCAAATTCTGCATGGTTACAATCAGCCACCCCTGGACAGCTGCTGTCTAACGTGGTCTGGACAGTGGTACTCCACATTGCCTCAGATCCTTCCAGACTCACTTCACTATGCCTGGCATATTCCTCGTCTCTGAGGGCACTTGCTACAGATTATCAGAAGCAGCTCAGATATTATCTATTCAGCTTCATAAAAATCATTCCTTATTTTTTATTTTTAAAGGTATTGGGACTGGGACCTTCGCACCATGTATACATTCTTTATATCTGCAATATACAGGTTCTGCCTAGTTACTGTACCATCTTCTTAATGAATAAGTCACAGTATCTGCATTCCTTTCCATTTGTTTTCTGAGCTACTGTGTAAAGTGAGAAGATTGTGCTATTCACTTTCTACTATCTTATTTGTGTATGATGAGTGTGTCAAGGGTCTCCAAGAACCTCCTCAGATTTGGTGATATACTGGAAAGATGCAGAGGACTCAGCATATAGTCATGTACATGGCTTAGATTTATTACAAAAAAGGATAAGGGAAAAATTAGCAAAGGGAAAATGAACATAAGACAAACTGGAGGAAACTAGGCTCAAGTCTTGAAGACTCCTCTCTCTGGTGTGTCACACCAGACCTGCTTAATTCTTCCAGCATGGGACTGTGTAAGCACATATAGAATGTTATGCATAGGAAAGCTCATTGAGACTTGGCACCCAGGATTTTGGGAGATTGTAGTACCCTCTGCTTAGCATGTACCCACATTAAGGACTCCGAGGAAGAAAGCAAGCAATAAACAAAATCTACATTGTTTGCAGAATCTAGATACATACATAAACCAGTCAGCTAGAGAATCATGGAAATACTCCTGAAATTCAAGTTCCCAGATGTCAGTCAAGGAACAACCTTGAAGGCAGGCCCTTCTAAAGATAGGACTTCTATATTAATCCTTTTGTACAATAAGACACTAGATTATTCTTTGCTTACAAGCATATACCAAACTGTTGGGCAAATTGTTCCTTACTAAATGGTAGAAATGATCCAGTTAGGAATTCTAGTATGTGTCCTTTAGTAGACAGTTAGCTGTGGACAATATTTAGAGGTAAACTTTATTGTCTCTGAGAGATCTACCAAGCAATAAACAGAGGAATACATCTCAGACTGAGCTATTTGATTAATGCATTCACTTCATTCATCCAACTTATATTAGGCACAATGTTCTTGGGATACGAGATCTCTGTTTTTGTGGAAATGGTACTTAACTCTAAAGTGAGTAGAGAGACATTAAATAAAAGACTTAATTATATATATATATATATATGTATGTATATATATATGAAGATAAGGCCATAGATATAGGACAGTATAAAAAACATCAGGACAGTCAGTTTTTATGCTTGTGTTAAGGGTGCAAGTGGTAATGGTAGGCCTTCTGGAGAGAATGAGATTTGAGCAAAAATTTGAAGGACTTCAGCAAGATAGGGAGCTAGATATATAAGCAGAGAATTCCATGAAGACTGAAAAGATACAAATGAAGCTCTCAGGTGGGAGAGGAAATGATGTGAGAGAGCAAGAAGGCCAGCACAGCTGGAACAGAGTGAGCTAGGGAAATAGTAAGAAATGAGACCAGAAAGATAATGAGAAGGAAGCCAGACTGCAAGATGGTAGATTAGGAAGTCCCTGAGCTCACCTGCTCTCACAGGCCACACCAAATTACAACTGTTTACAGAGCGCCCCTTAGAAAGACTGGCAGATATCAGAAATGACCTTTACAAGAGTGATAGGTAAGAGGGGTGGAGTCAAGGTATAGTAAAGACCCATACTGCAGTGGTGCTGCTGCTGCTGCTAAATCGCTTCAGTCATATCCGACTCTGTGCGACCCCATAGACAGCAGCCCACCAGGCTCTGCCATCCCTGGGATTCTCCAGGCAAGAACACTGGAGTGGGTTGCCATTTCCTTCTCCAATGCATGAAAATGAAAAGTGAAAATGAAGTTACTCAGTCGTGTCCGACTCTTTGCGACCCCATGGACTGCAGCCCATCAGGTTCCTCTGTCCATGGTATTTTCCAGGCAAGAGTACTGGAGTGGGGTGCCATTGCCTTCTCCACTGTAGTAGTGAGTGTAAGAACATTTGCAATAGTAATTATTTTTCGTGAGTGACCCACAAATAGGAGAATAATTACAAATGCAAATGTTCTTACCAAGGAATAAGGGCTTTAAGCCCCACATCAAGCTTCTTAGCCTAGGGATCTTGCAATAGGAAGATGAATCCCCACAGTATTTGGCTATGAAGACCAACAGGGCTTTCTTTTGGGAGGCCTAGATGGCTCTGGAAAGTAGAGACTCCACTCTCACAGAGTGCACACAGAATTTCATGTGCTCTGGGACTCAAGGCAGAAGCAGTAATTTGAAAGTGTTAATTGCTCAGTCTTATCCTACTCTTTGCAACCCCATGGACTGTAGCCTGCCAGGCTCCTCTGTCCATGGGATCCTCCAGGCAAGAATACTGGAGTAGATTGCCATTCCCTTCTCTAGGGGATCTTCCCAACCCAGGTCTCCTTCATTGCAGGCAGATTCTTTACTGACTGAGCTACAAGTAATTTGAAAGGAGAGCAGTAATTTGCTGATCTCAGAGAGTCTCCTGGAGAGGCAAGGAGGAAGCTGGAACTCACCTTTAGGATGTGGACACCAGCATCAGCAACTTTTGGGAACTCATTCTTTCTGATTAGCACTGATGCGTTCAAGCACTATTTTAGAATCCTCTCTCTAGATTGTTAGCCTTGGAACCCAGCCCCACCCGCCAGCCTGTTGGCACCAGTACTGGACCTCCTCAGGCAAAGCAAATAGTTGGGGTAGAGTGGGGAGACACAGTTTCACCTACCAGCCAGCAGGCCACTTAAAGAGGTCTTGGGCCCACAAATGCCCCTGGACACAGCCTTGCCAACTTGAGGGCTCAGGACCTGATTCCACATGCCAACATGCTGGCACTAGACCCAGAGAAAATATTTTCAAATGAACTAAGAAATTAATGTCCAAAATATATAAACAACTCATACAACTCAACATAAAAAAAATCAACCCTATTAAAATAATGGACAGAATATCTGAATAGACATTTTTGCAAAGAAGACATATAGGCAAATAGGCAAATGAAGAGATGCTCAACATGCTAATCATCAAAGAAATGCAAATCGAAAACCATAATGAGATATTACTTCACACCTGTTAGAATGGCTATCATCAAAAAGACCACAAAAATAGATGTTGGAGAGTATGCTGAGGAAAAGGAATACTTGTACATTGTAGGGTTGGAATATGAATTAGTACAGCCACAATATGGAGGAAAGTGGAAAGCAATATGGAGGCTCCTCAAAAAACTAAAAAGAGAGCTACCATATAATCCAGCAATTCCACTGCTTGGTATACAGCTGAAGAAAATAAAACATGAATTTGAAAAGACCAAATGTTCATAGGCTGCTCCATATTTTAAATATTATAAATAATGCTGCTGAGTATCCATTAACAGATGCATGGATAAAGAGGATTAGGTATATTTACACAGTAAAATATTAGTCAACCATAAAAAAGGAAATTCTGTCCTTTATAAAAATGTGGTACTATGCTTAGTGAAATAACTCAGAAAGACAAATACCATATGTTATCATGTATGTGGAATCTAAAAGATAAAATGAATGAATATTGCAAAAAAGAAACAGACTCACAAATATAGAGACCAAACTAGTGGTTACCAGTGGGGAGAGTAGGAGCAAAATAGGGAAGAGGATTAAGAAGTACAAACTGCTGCTACTGCTAAGTCGCTTCAGTCGTGTCCAGCTCTGTGCGACCCCATAGATGGCAGCCCACCAGGCTCCCCTGTCCCTGGGATTCTCCAGGCAAGAACACTGGAGTGGGTTGCCATTTCCTTCTCCAATGTGTGAAAGTGAAAAGTGAAAGTAAAGCCGCTCAGTCGTGTCCAACTCTTAGCAACCCCATGGACTACAGCCTACCAGGCTCCTCCGTCCATGGGATTTTCCAGGCAAGAGTACTGGAGTAGGGTGCCATTGCCTTCTCTGACAAACTACTATGTATAAAATGAATTGCAAAGATGTATTGTATAACACAGGATTGCCAATATTTATAGTAATTTTAAATGGAAGGTATTCTATAAAAATATTGTGTCACTATACTGTACCCTTGAAACTAATATAATATTGTAAATCAGTTATACCTCAATTAATAAAAAAAAAAGATAATAGAGGGCCAGAGTATATAGGGCACCAATCCATTATAGGGATTTAGGATTTTACTATTAAAATTTGTGGATCTATTGAAGAATTTTAAGCAAAGAAGTAGTAAGGTTTTGATGTATAATAAGTACAGAAAATGCACAAATTGTAAGAGCATAAATTCCTGAATTTTCACAAAATAGGTTCACCAATTTAATCAACATTCAGGTCGGGAAACATATTGTTAATACCCATAACACTTCCCATCTGCCATCTCCCAGTCACTGCTTCCTACCAAGAAATCTCTGCCCTGACTTCTAAAACCTGATTAACTTTGTGGTTAAAAAAAAAAAATATATTGTACTCTATACCTGGTATACTTTGTTTAATATTACATTTGTGAATTGTGTTTGCAGTTCCTACATTCTCATTACTGATTACTATTCTATGATGCTATAGTTTATTATCCATTCTCCACTTGATAAACATTCAATTTGTTCCCACTTCTGACTATTATGAATAATGCTTCTTATGAAAAATTTTCTACTTCTTCTGATGAGTACATATAGGCATTTTAAAATTTTACACACACTTAGTACTGAAATTACTGGGTCACAGTAATTTTGTTCAAATTTAGTGGGTTCTGCCAAGGAGTCTGCCAAAGTGATTTTACCAATTTCCATGTCTATTAGTAAGAACTGAATTCTAATTGTTCCATATCCTCAATGATACTAGAACTGTATTTACTTCACATTATGGAGCATTCTGGAGCATGGGGAGAAGAATTACATTGTGATTGTCATTTCCTTGTTGGCTAGAAATTTGAAGATGTTTCATAAGCTTAATAGTTACTTAGATATCTTCTTTTGTAAAGTACCATTCATATCTTTTTGTCCATTTTTTTCCTACTGGCTTGTCTTTCCCAATATTGATTTATGAAAGTTATTTTATATTGTATTTATATATGTGGTAGGCAGATTAATGGTCTTCAGAAGTGTCCACATTCAGATCTATGGTGCCTATGAATATGTTACCTCTCTTGGCAAAAGGGACCTTCAAATTTGGTTAGTGAATTTGAAATAGAGAAGCCTGGATGATGGGACTTCCTCTGTGGCTCAGGTGGTAAAGAATCCTCCTGCAATGTGGGAGACCTGGGTTCGATCCCTTGGTTGGGAAATTCCCCAGGAGAAGGGAAAGGCTACTCACACCAGTACTCAGACCTGAGAATTCTGAATAATAGATTCTGTTCTGAACAATAGAATGGAAAGACTAGAGATCTTTTCAAGAAAATTAGAGATACCAGGGGAACATTTCATGCAAAGGTGGGTGCAATAAAGGACAGAAGTGGTATGGACCTAACTGAAGCAAAAGATATTAAAAGAGGTAGCAAGAATTCACAAAAGAACTATACAAAGAAAGATCTTCATGACCCAGATAACCACGATGGTAAGATCACTCACCTGGAGCCAGACATTCTGAAATGTGAAGTCAAGTGGGCCTTTGGAAGCATCACTACGAACAAAGCTATGGAGGTGATGGAATTCCAGTGGAGCTATTTCAAATCCTAACAGATGATGTTGTAAAAGTGCTGCACTCAGTATGAGAGCAAATTTGGAAAACTCACCATTGGCCAGATGACTGGAAAAGGTCAGTTTTCATTCCAGTCCCAAAGAAAGGCAATGCCAAAGAATGTTCAAACTATGCACAATTGTACCGAACTCACATGCTAGCAATGTAATTCTCAAAGTTCTCCAAGTGAGACTTCAACAGTACATGAACAAATTGAACATCCAGATATTCAAGCTGGATTTAGAAAATGCAGAGAAACCAGAGATCAAATTGCCAACATCTGTTCGATTATCAAAAAAGCAAGAGAGTTCCGGAAAAAAACCACCTACTTCTGCTTTGTTGACTATGCCAAAGCCTTTGACTGTGTGGATCACAGCAACCTGTGGAAAATTCTTCAAAAGATGGGAATACCAGACCACCCAACCTGCCTC